>CALNHX010007977.1:0-66600 GCA_940337035.1 Agriotes lineatus
CTCCATTTTAACTTAGAGGGTTTATAATGACCACAATCGAAAGAATTTTTTTTTCACATCTAATGATATGCGAATTTTTTCAGTTGTAGTTCTCATTATTTTATCAAAAATCGCAATAAATTCAATTTGGAAAATCATGTTAAGCCATGACTCGTAAGACAATAAACAGATTCAAACGTCATTCAAGCGACAGATTCATTATGCCGTTGGCGACTATAATTTTAAGATTTTCCCGAGGGTTCCCTTAGAGAAGGGCGGAGCCCCGAGGGCCCCCTTGGAGAGGGGCGGCTCCGGGAGCCACCTTGAAGAGGGGATGAGCCCCGGGGGCCCCTTGGAGAAGGGTGGAGCCCCGAGGGCCCCCTTCTGTGGTCAGTTGGAAGGCAGAGTGAGGCAAGGGCGGAGTGTGTCACAGAACGGAATGGCCCAACGTAATAGGTGGTGGTAAATTGATTAGGATATATCGCGCAATAGCGGGCGCAGCCCCGTTTATTTTCGATAAAATAATAAGGAAATACAATTGAAAATTAACTAATACGCATATCATTAGATGAGAAAAAAAATCTTCTTTCGATTGGTGTCATTATAAACCCACTAAGTTAAAATGGGGAGCAGCAATCTGCGAAAAACCTTTTTCCCATGTTAATTGCCTATGTTCGGTTTTGGAATATTCACCCGGTATACATATTGATATGATCATTAACTGATAAAGCATTCAATAACTACAAAATAATAAAGCCCCTTAAAATACAGTTCCTAAAAGGAGTGATGGCTTTGCTTTATCATTGAAATTTCGGTTTCTTACAACGATATTTGCAATTCATTTGTAAATAGTCCAGTTTTAATTGCAATTATAATACAAATTAGTCAGGACTTTTCTGAAAGAAGTAATTATTATTATAAGATGTAATATAAAAGTTTAATTCTTACATATTTGGTCATGTAGTTGAAAACGTACACAATGTAAAACTGTTAACCTAAAAATATGATTTATGACAATTATAAAAGTCATAACAAGTAATAAAATAACACTGTATTATCATTAGTTTGATAACCATTGGTTTCGGTGGGTAGTTTAATAATAAACAGAACAAATGCGTTGTATAAAAATATAAATTGAATAAACACAAGCCCCAATTGAAATTGCATTTAATAGTCAATTTTAGACTTTAATGTACTGGTATGTACCCTTTTATATTTTCACACACCTAAAGAGTGTGATAGACAAATATTAGTGTGAAATAAATACCTCAGTGAGTGCATCGATTACTACTATACAAGGATGTGCTGCCAACCATAACAAGGATAGCTGTAGCAGACATTTGGCGAATAGAAGATTATGGAAGGTAAAGAGCTCGGAGATGAAAGCTTACAAAGTGAGTCTATTAACTTTCAACTTAAAACAAGATACATATAATAGGAAAGTAGTAATATAAAATATATCTGCTACTTACAGAGTTACTAAAATTGAATTAAATTGAATTATAAATTATATAATCATAAAATTGTAAACAGACAGTAATATTAATCTAAAATTGATTTAACTGAAATTAAATATTTATCGAATATTATTGACAAAGGTGTTAAACGTATGATAAAGACAGTTATTAATTACTTAATAAATACAATTGTCCTATATCTTGCATTATAGTTATTCATTGTTTATATCTTAATCTGATTTTAATAGTAACCCTGAGATAGAGTCAAATACCTAAGGTTATTACAAGTACAGGCAAAAGACTGTGGACAAAAGGTAATACTTAAATCAAAATTTTAAATAAAACATTGAAAATAAGATTTAAATAAAAAAAAATCAAATCAAAGCTACTCGACCACATAAATATATTGGTGACTTAAAAAAAACTCTTACTACTGTGATATTTTCCTTCTATTGAGATATTTATGGTGATATTTTGATCTGGTTTGCAGTGTTTTTGTGTATGTAATACCGTTCACTTTTATTGTTATAAATTATACTGATTCGTTATCTATGCCTGCGAATTTTATATATGCCCTTGCCTTTCTTTTTCAGCGATTGGTTAGTAGCGCGTTTCGACGAGTACCTTTTAATTGATTAGAAAAGTGTTGGGTTACTTATTACTTGGCGCCCATATTTTTTTCAGCTTAAGACTAGAGTCTTTTGTTTAATCCCATGACCAGCACCGGCTGAGTAGTCGCTTGTCTTTGATTTTCTTCTAGTTACTGTCAGGGTGACGGTAACAATACATATTATTAAAGAATGCACCTCAGAAGCTAGAATACGTTTTTATATTTTTTAACTTTTGGCCAGTTACTATAAAAGGAATACGTACTCCGTAAGAAAAAACTAATAGGTTTTTAGCACACATATTTTATTATTTATAGACACATTTAAGGCATGATTGCAAAAGTATCACAAAGTATAAAAATAGTTGATATGTATAAAACACAAATGGAACTGTATTTCGGTACACTTAATAACTAATAATTTTTCATTGCTTCAAGAATGTGATCATACAGCAGTGTCTTACCATCTATAGCCCACATAAAGTCTAAATGGTTAAATTTGTCGTAACCGACGAGATGATCAACAACTACATTTGGCAGTGAAGCGATTAGACGTTGAACATCCTGAAACACATTAGCTTATTAGTATTAAATTTGCATTGTTAGTTTATAATTTTTGTGGTTTAGACTATAATTTAATTGTATTTCGATCAGCAATTGATTATTTCAACAGATTTAACAAGTAAAAGTGAAAGGGTGAACTCATCTTATTACAGGCAGCTCAATCAACCTTCACCTGTTGACTACGAGAACTGCTCTATAAATAGCAAAGACTATTCAATTCATCTGTCATCTGTCAAAAAGTGACCAATGAAAATCCAGAATTCTGACGTTTCTTGACCAATCAAAAAAATATCAGTGGATATATCTTCCTAGAAGGTATTCAAGTGACTATTTTTAACAAATGCGGTTTTTATTAGAAAAAGTCGACATAGTTCTGTTACTATAGAAATTGCTTAGTTTGTTGCTAGATTTACTGAAAACTAATTTGAAAAAGGTAGTTTGGTTCATTAAATAGTCCCTCGAATACCATTCTTAGTCAAAGTTAAGTAGATTATTTTTGCGGTGGTGTCACTACTCATGTCCATTGCGCTTGGGATTAGGACTCGTGCTAGCGCACTCGTCCTAATCGTACCCAAGCGCAATGGACATTCGTGACACCACCACAAAAATAGTCGACATAACTTTGACTACTCATGGTATTATAAGTGAATCTACTACTAGTACTTATGCAAATAACTTACTCTGTAACAACTAAAACTTACTTTATCAGAAGATACCCAATCGTTTACAGAGTAATATGCTGCCACTGGAGCTGTAACCTTTCCAAGATTATAGTTCGGAGGCGATGTTCGTCCATATACAAGCAGATTCTTGACTAATCCATAATCGAATTGTCGGAACCTTCCTGGAGAATTAGAAGAAATAGTTTTATATTAATTGAAGAAATTATGATGTAACTAATTTTAATGTTATTAATATTTTCTAGCAGACATTTCAGTTTAATACATATTGTTATGTGACCCCTTTATTAAAATTATTTTAGTCTGAGATCAAAATAATATTCTTTAACATATAGATGCAAGTTGAAGAGAAGTATAAAAATACACGATTGTGAGTCAAAAACACTGCATTATGTAAAATGTATTAGAACCATAATAAAGAAAGCGACGCCGATGCTTGGAAGTCACAGTTTGTTAACAATATCCTTGAAGTATTACAACACCTGTACCCATTGAAATGTTCTCATAAAAGGATAGGTAACTGACTTGAACGCTTAATTGTCACTTTCAGAATACTCTATACAAAGATTTGGCAGTTTCGTAAAACTGATGTTTGTTGTTACTTACCAGATTGCATCGTTTGGACAAAATGCCAAAACTGCCTCAAGGATCCACCTGCTGGAAAATTGCTAAATATCACAGGAATCATTGTCTGCAAATTAAAACAGCTTTTAAGTAAGGCATTTAAGTGAGCAGATTAGATATTACTTTGTTCAACTGAGGTTCATCAAAACCTGTTGCCAAGAAGAAAAAGAGAGGGCATAAGTCTTGAGTGGACGCGTCGTCATTACATAGCGCTTGACCCATCGCTGTTACTAAAGCATTATGAGGCATAATCTCATTGAATCCCATGAAGTTTAGCAGCGACTAAAATTGACGACTGTTAGAAGGTATGATGTGGTATAAAGGAATTAATAGTACCATGACTGGCCCAGCGAATGGCAGCATCAGCCTGATGAAAGGATTCTTAACGCCGCTACTGTAAGTCACAGGTGCAAGAGCTGACATCAAGCGAATTTTCTTGTTGTATTCGGGTTTCTCAGCACCCATCACAAAGAAACTAGTGGCACCTTGGGAGTGTGCAATGTAAAATAGATTTTCCTGTGCAGTGTTTTCCAAAACGTAATCAATAGTCGCTGGAAGATCCGATACTCCCATATCGTGCCAACTACAAGAGGAAAAAAAGCCATAAGCAACAACAGAGAAATTGGCAGATATTTTCTTTTAATCGGAACCAAGACGACCACTATTAATTACCTGAAGTCCCAGAACTTCTTCCGATTTGGATTAAGACTAACATGGTTTCTTGACCAAGTTGTTCCTCGGTTATTTCCTAACCAGACGTCGTACCCGGCGTCAGCTAGGAGGTAGGCTAATGCGTTTCCAGGACCATTAATAACCCAGTCAGCAGAGCTGCATAAAACTCCAGACATAACAAGTGCTACTGGTTTAGTTTCGTTTGTAGAAGAATTATTTCTACCATGAGGAATTCTGTGTACACCTAAAATGTAGTTATCGCTGGTTGTGACGTAGTGAGTCTCGACTGGATATCCGTGTTGTTCAATCAGCTGAACCTGTTTAATAATACAACTTGATCAATAATATAGCCAAAATTACTATTACTGAAAGGAACGGTGATTTCATTTGCAAATTAAATTAAACATTCGTTTAGTTATTGGAAAGAAGAATTTACAGCTTTTAGGTTTTGTTAGTAGTTTGAGTATTTAAGCTCAAACAATTTTTGTATGCCCCAAAAGATCTCTATTTATTTAGAAGAAAATTCTATCTAATAATTCTTCATTATACTTCATTATAAAGATAAGACAGATTCAAACCTCAACAAACACTTAAGGTTAGTAGAAAAGATAAAACAAATATTTCGTTATTATTATATTAAAATACTCACTTATAATACCATGAGTAGTCAAAGTTATGTCGACTATTTTTGTGGTGGTGTCACGAATGTCCATTGCGCTTTGGTACGATTAGGACGAGTGCGCTAGCACGAGTCCTAATCCCAAGCGCAATGGACATGAGTAGTGATACCACCGCAAAAATAATCTACTTAACTTTGACTAAGAATGGTATTCGAGGGACTATTTAATGAACCAAACTACTTTTTCAAATTAGTTTTCAGTAAATCTAGCAACAAACTACGCAATTTCTATAGTAACAGAACACTAATATTGACTTTTTCTAATAAAAATCACATTTGTTTAAAATAGTCACTTGAATACCTTCTAGGAAGGTATATCCGCTGATATTTTTTTGATTAGTCAAGAAACGTCAGAAATCTGGATTCTCATTGGTCGCTTTTTGACAGATGACAGGTGAATTGAATAGTCATTACATATATTCATAATATGTATTTAGTATATTGAAGAGTTTTTGAAATGACTACCGAAAGACACTAGCTATTTTTGCTTGTTTTCAATATGAATCATTAATCAAAAATTTTCACAAAATACACTTGAAAAATAACTAATAATTGTATAATTACATACTAAAACTAACAAACGGGTAGCGTGACTGGAGAAAGATAGGACTATTTAGTAACTGTATCTGTTTTAAAATAATTTCATAAAACCTATTCTTGTACTTACCACATTAAGCCCTTGATCTGGGTGCACCTGTTTGCTTTCGTACCCTGCTGGCCATTGAGAGGGATTAAGAGCTGCATTATTCCACTCATCGAAATTAATATCCACCTGTTGAAGCTTTTTCGCCCATTCTTCTGAATTAAAATTTATTTGCTTGGCTTTTTCTGCCCATTTAGCAGAATCGAATTCCAATCCTTCAAGGTTCGAGTTTAGCTGGTTCAGCTTCTCCAACCATTCCGCTGGGTTAAAATTGGCGTAGCTCAGTTTCTCGGACCATTCCTTAGGGTTGAAATTGTCAGGGTTTAAGAGCTCTGCAACCTGGTTGAAGAGTAGATCTTCGATGTTTTCCGGGCTTGCATGCGCACAAAGTAGGCACAAACTTAGAAAAAATACTGTTTTGCTAGTCATTCTGTTTTTGAGTAATGCCAGCAAAATACTGGCTCATAGTGATTTTTTTTCCAGCATTTATTTGATTTCTGGGATACTCGAAGTTGGTGCTTGAATTGACTTGCAGATAAGCAAATTTTCTGAGGTTGATTGACAAGCCACGTGGAAAATTACCATTAGAATATTATCAAGATTAATCGATTATCACGCACAATTTGCTTCAGTAAGATAAAAATCCATTTTGTTATAAAGAAAAACAAGTTCAAAGGACAGCAGTCACTTTTGACTGATGGCATACCTATTCATTTTCTTTAAAAACTTGAGCACTTCGACTTTGCAGTGGGATGTCAAAAATAATTTATTGTAGAGTTTGCGATAGTTAAATATTGTTTGCAATAAATTACTAGGTAATTTCTCTTTAGTGATTATAACAAAGATTTATAGCGGTTGCTTATAGTTGAACTGCGTTAAAGTGAAACATCAATAGAGAAAATATAATACTCAAAGCTTAAACTAAAGTACTCGTACACAACGAATTTGGCCAATTTGTAAGTAACTGAAATATCAACACGAAATTGTCACTTTATTAATTTTTTTTTCTGTACCAAAATATTTATTGATTTATCATTTGTTAAAACTTAATTTTTCCAAACTTTATAGATATGCTTAAGTGTTATTAGCTCTTCAAATCATTTAATCATTTAGGATCCAAATTCTTAGCTTTTTTTTGATATTTCTATACAGTTTTGATTACTCGAAAAGCTACCTGACCTCAGCGTTATGCAGAGTGCACGGTGGGTATATAGTCGGCAAATAGGGGTTGATACGGTACGCCAGGAAGTAACTATTTAAATACTAGGTGTTATTTGCTTAGAGCGCAACAACTTCTTTCTCAATCCGCATAAATCCTTCCAGATGTTGTAACAGAGGGCGTAATTGTCACAATACTTCTTGGGAAAGATGTGTCCATCAGCCCTTTGCCAACAGAAATCTGAAACATGTCTTTATTGATTGTAAACAATTGCTGTAGGTTAATTACCACAATGCACAATAGAACAAAAATGGTACTTTTAAAGAACTATCTATGGGATAACTTTGACAAACAAGATGACATTAACGCAATACAGTTAATTCTGCTTTCTTGAGGAAGCCATTATGTATACAAGCTATCTACAACAATTTTATTCAGCTCATGCCGTAGTACCAAATTATTAACGTGTAAGCACAGAATGCCTGGAAGCAGCTACTGTTCTGCATCAACTAGCGTATAAGGCGAGAAGAGCTAAACGCAGCAACAAAGTGTTTAAAACACTCCATAGTTAAGTTCACTTTTGACTGCAAATGTATAATTCAAGCAGTTACCAAGAAACTTCTTTGAGCTAGTGGCAGGGTGTGTCTGGTTAACTGCAAAGTTCAACTTGTTGCGTGCGGCGTTCTTTACTCATCCTGACAATGGGAGGGATGTATATATCAAACCTTTGAGGGTGGACAGCGTGGACACCGAATTGTCTCTAAAAACGGGCAGCGGGGACGTAAATTATCCGCTATTTCCATACAATGAGATTTTAAGGTAGTTAATAGATTCACTCTTCGTTATTGGTAATTATTAAGGAGCCTTCAAGGTTAATCCGGCTATTAGTCGTAGTTGAAGAAGGACTTCACAATAAGGAGCTCTTAATTTTATGCAACTACCGACCGCTGCGTCACGCAGAATTTGTTCACTCGAATGCCTCTTACTCAGTTTTGAATAACTGGACCACTATTAGATGAGGTGGTCCGGAAATCGGGAAGCGACCTGCGAGCATGCCTTTCAGATCCGACTGCTGCGGTTCAAACAGTAAAATTTTCAATTCTTTAAGATGCATTTTTCCTCACGTGGGGTGTAAAATGTCAGAACGTAATTCCCCATGAAACTGTGCAGCGTTATTAATGGCAGTAGAAATCATCCATATATTTGCGGCGTGCTTTATCGACGCCAACTCAGCAGGCCTTACAGCGCCGTTAGTCAAGCATCACGAATCGAAATGTACAAAACCATATGGGCAAAGCTGGCTTAGCCCGAAATGAACCAGGACTAACTAATTTGCACAAGCAGCAGCGTTAGGAATAAAAATTAACCCAACAATATACGCCAGACTCCCCTATCTAGAAACACAGAACCCTTTTCCACTTGCATAATGTTTGGGGTCTATTTTTAACGTGTTTTTCTAATAAATTATTTCGCCATAACCTTTAAGGCAAGAAAACTTCTAAATTAGATTATTCATGAGGGTCCCTATCTAAGCACCGCATCTGAGTACTGGAAGTGCACATTAGTTCAACAGTCGCATAGTAGCAATTAAAAACCAATACGTAAGAGTTAAGTTATATATAAGAACTATTAGAATAAGGAATACAGCATATCTGGGACAGTTATACCGAAATGATAATTACAACATCTTACAGCTCCTTATGGAAGGGAAAATAGACGGAAAAAAGGGACGAGGTCGAAGAAAATGCCCCTGGCTCAAAACTATCAGAGACTGCACACATACGAGTACCCATACATTTATCAGAACAGCTGAAGACAAAAAAAAATTTTGCCGACGTTGTTGCCAACATTCACTAATGAATACGGCACTTTGAGAAGAAGATAGGCGAAACGACTCTTGCAAAAAGTAAAAAATTCTCTATTTAAATTTCCATTTTTTTGTGGTTCAGCCCTACTTGGTTAAAGGCTAATTTTTAACATAAATTCAGTTTTGAAAAATCAAGTATGCCTTGGAAAATTTCAGAAAACCTATTTTTCGAGAATTTTTTAACTCTTACAAGAGTCGTTTCACCTATCCAGGGACAACAACTACAGCTCACAATGGCTATATGAATTTCATTTTTTTCTTCTATCTGATACAGCATAACAATGTAATTAATGCGATGGACAGAATTTGATATTGTGTTCTGTCAAATATACCATTTTATGTTGTTAAATGTAATAATCTTTTTGCTAATGAGGATGTACTTCATCTGTCACTTGAGTGTTCCTTGCAGTGCGCAACAGTAAAATTTTAACGCAATATAGCTACAAAAAGTCGACTTTGTTATGCTTTGTCACAAATTGAAGAACACTAACTGGCGCATTTTGAATAATTTTACTGACATCAATTTGGCTATTAAAAAGTTCTATGATCTTTTTAATTTACCTCTTACTGATTCAGTACCAAAAACAAAACCATTTAAACACAAATATCCTCTATGGTTTACGTTAAATATAAAAAAATCATTTACACAAAAAAAATAAAAATACCGTCAATATGTAAAACTTCGAAAACAAGTCTTGAAGGGTAACTTCCATGCTTTTACTGAATTTTGTACTTCCGCAGAAGAGTCAATTCTGAAGGAACCCGGAAAGTTTTGGTCGGTTATAAGAAACAGTTGCTGAGAACATGCACAGTATTAATTTATGTTTTAGTAGTAATAGAGGAACAGAAGATACCTTTGCTGATTATTTTGAATCAGTTTATCCGGGATAATTCGGTTATGGAGTTGAAGGAGATTTGTAGGTGGATACTGTAGGTGGATACTGTATTTCATATTGACCGCCATGGCAGCCATGGAGTGGATGATATAAGCACTTTGCGTTTGTGCGATTTGAACTAAAGGTATGTCTACTGTAAAAGCTAATCGATTAGTCGAAACACAAGTAAGAACAATACAGTTACATACAATAGTAAATCGTTACTTTCATATTGCCCAAATCGCTGAATATCATATGCAGCTACCCTTGTTTATTGCACCAAAAAAGTATAAGAAACAGACATCATCCATCCTCAGTTCAAAAATCATAAAACAATGCCTATCCGAGATGCAGAGGAAGAAATTATTATATATATATATATATATATATATATATATATATATATATATATATATATATATATATTATTCAGTGAATGAGCACTGGATTTCCTGCTTGGAAATGCATATCTCTTGACATAATTATTTCTTCATTTATTGTAGGGATAACATTGCAACAAAATTTACTGTATTTATAATTCCCTATATACAGTAAAATAAATTAGTTGAAAATGTATGCTAAGCCTAATATTGCCAGACGGTCTCCTAGAATTCGTAAATCAGAAGCATGATGGAAGTTTTGTATTTTTTGGGCCATTTTGTCCATGTTCCCTACAAGATAAAAAATTCATTCTTGACATATGTTCATTCTACTTTTTTATCTTCTATCCGAATCTGAACTAAAAATTTAAAATTTCCAAAGTGGACAAACATAATTAAGGAATTTTATGTAGTTCGTGAATATATAGGGTGGAAACTACAATTTTTTATCAATTGTAGCGTTATGAATGGAAACACGTCTATCTAGCAAACAAACTTTAGCAAAGACAGCGTATTACATTTCCATTTCAGATGACCAAGTGAAAATGCCCACGCTTTTCAGAATGTTAACTTTTAGGGTAAACTTTAAATGAATATCGTACGCAGTATCGCCGAAATCATTTTATTACCTGGTGCTGAATAACCAAGTTTCTCTAAGACTAAACTGAGTTATTTGAAGATGTACCTACCATTATAAGAGAGTAGTTTTTGTTTTTACTTGCTGTGAATATAGTGGAAAAATTCTACAATTATGTGATTTCTTATAATATCTCTGTGAAACTCTATTGAAATAAACTGTAACTGGAATCTGGTCGAAATTTTTAGTAATTTTGACTATATTAGTTTCCAGTTATGTTGAATCTTGGTCGTCAGGTTCACTATGGAATCAGCATTTAGCTCAGAATATATTCAACATATATCTCAGTTTCGCATTCTTTTGTTGAATTTTGAAGAATAATCTATTCCATTAAACACCATTATATTTACAAATAAATATATTAAAACTATCCACTATTTTAAATAACGGTTTTATATGAATGCCCTTCAATTAGTGCATACTATCTATGTCATCAAAAATACAATAGCAATAAACATGTATTCCAAAACTACTCTCTATAGTAGAACAATAAAGCGGACAAAGTGTCCGCCGTTGAAAATACTAGTACTTGATTTTGATCTGATTTAGTTCTTGCTCAATAACAAAACACTGACAATTTTAAGATAATTATACAATAGCTTTTAAGAGTACATGAATACTGAAATATAGTAAGATTTAATTTGCAATACATATACGAGCTATAAATCAAATTGCAACAACGTATGTATTATCTCGTCTTGATAAAATGCATTTTAACTTAAATTGGAGCTTACGACTCTACTTTGGGCGAGATAGGAATATACAGTCCTTGCATTTTCCTTTTGAGGGCGGCTTTATTTGGTTTTAACACGCACAACAATTATTACAGTTGTATTCTAAGGTTTTCGAGAGTTGTATTCTAAGGTTTTTGAGAAAGTCAATACAATTAAATGCTTTGTAGGAAGATCTTTGTTTCCCGGGTTCGAATCCCAGCGGACACTAGAAGGATTTAAAAAGTCTTACGCTCCCCGGCTGTCACGCTAACACCTGTGGTAGTCGTTAACCCTTAAACAAGGGAACTCTTTCTCACTTCGACTAGCCCAGCGTAAGGGCAAAAAGGGCTCTTAGACCTACTTTGTGGTTAACCTTTCAGTGGTGTGGTGGTTTTTTTTAACGTTAGTGGTGTGGTCGATCTCAGGGACCACTTTCTTCAAAACGTCAGTTTGGGTTGACAGACTTTGAATTAAAATGTAGAAACACTTGTACTCTAGAGGCAGTTGATTTATGTCTTCGGAATAATGGACGATAGACAATAAAAAATATCTAGGTGTTGGTAATTTATTTTTATTTGCAAAGGTTACTATTTTGCGCATAGCTACCTTTTTTCTTTATTTATATAAAAAATACAAAGTTTAAACGTATGTAATTATGATAATTACTTATAACTAGGTTTATATAACACAAAATTGTAAAAAAACTGAAAAATATTATGTAGTTGAAATGGAAAGTCTTTCAAGATTTGATCTCATTTTCTTGATAGCACTCTTCACATATTACCATAATGTGCTCCAAACACATAAATTTTCTGCAATTTATGCAACTGTTGTTTTTCTGTTTTTTTTGGAGGTGCAGTAACCGCAACGGCCAAACTCTGCTGCTGCTGGTAATCGTGGATCCTCAGCATCCATGCCACAAATGTCTTTTATTCTCGAGCGCAATGTTCTCGGAATAGCCTGAGATGTAGCACGTTCCTTCAAGTGGTCATTAATTAATTCAAAGCTCAGAGTCTCCAAAAAGTTTCTCCTTAACTCATTGCTATCGGGGTTATTTGCGTTATAAATTATATGTATATGCGTTAATTGCGGCAATATTCATTAGGCTGTAATAAATCACCATAGGCCATCGCCTCGTAGATCTAGCGCAATTATAACTAGCAGAAAGTTTATCTACTACATCAACTCCACCTTTCAATTTATTATAATCGATAATCATTTCTGGTTTTCCGGTAGCTGAATCAATGTTGTCGTCGTGGTGTAAAGTGGAAATCAGCAAAACATTTTGCCCTTTTCTGGAACATGTGAAAGTAAAGTACAATCTTCCTGATAGCCAAACATATTAGATTTTATCGGTCGCTCCTTTCCCTGTACAAATTCAGGTGGAAGTTGTCTTTTGTTTTTGCGTATGGTACCTAAGAATGTTATGCGATGCTCCTTGAGAAGTTTTTCTGCCAAGTCCACACTTGTAAACCAATTATCGGTTGTAAGATGCCTACCCGTTCCTGAAATGGGTTCACAGAAACGATCGACAACATCAATAGGAGAGTTGCTGACGGAATAGGGTCTCTCAGGCTGAGTTTCTACGTATACTTCAAGGTTACTTGTATAAAACATTTTGCTGTCTACAAGTGCAAAAATTTTAATCCCGTATTTGTTGGGTTTACTAGGAATGTACTGGCGGAACCCACGTCGGCCCCTAAAAGCTTCCAGTTTTTCGTCTATAGTCACATAGGGTGACACAGTATAATTTTCTTTGCAGTTTTTGACAAATAAATCAAGAAGTTCCCTAATGGCAGCAAGTTTATCGGTTTTAACTCTTTCTTCTCTCGTTTCCTTGATGTCAAATCTAAGATGTCTTAGTAAAAATCTAAATCTTGCTAGACACATTGTTAGAAGGAATATTTCTATAGAAGTACCGTAGGTTTTCCAAAGATCGGCTGCATTAAGATGATTTGTCTTTCTCACACCAGATAAATATAGCAATCCAAGTAAAGCTTTTATTTCCAGAACATTAGTTGGTCAGGCATTGCTGGATTGTGTGTACTTATCAATAACGTTATTGATTGAATGATTTGTGTTTTCTACTATAATGTTTATTATGCGATCGTTAAAAAAACATTTCCAAATGTTGATAGCAGATGTTAATCCTCTAGCATGCTGCCTTACACCTGGTAAACGTGTCACTATGTTTTCGCTGCGCGTTCTGACATTTTGTGTAGGTAAATGCTTTTTCCACTTACTCGTTTGTCTTTCCCCACAAAATACGCATCCCTCATCCACTTTGCTCTTTTTGTGGGAGGCTGACGACTACTTTCTCCCTCTTCATCATCGCTGTCACTATCCAACTCTTGCTCTGACTCACTATCGGCCTCTCTTTCTTCTACATGGTCACTTTCAACTTCCTCTTCTTCGTCGTCATATTCAACATCTGTGGCAACTTCATCAAATAGACTTGCAAGTCTTGCTTGTTCCCTTTCGTAATCCCCCATTTCTGAACAACAACAGGCAAGAAATGTACAATTTTACAGTAAATATAAACCAGTGTCTTACGTACCCAACAAATTTCTCAAGTACACTAATGGTGTGGTCAGTCTCACGGACCGAAATTTCAAATAACTCAAACTGCACTGCACCCTAACACCTGCCGCTGCGTACTGCGTTTCCGCGCAACTACCCCCTCCCAATTTTATACATTTTTGTAAAAACTAATCGGTCGGTCTCTGAGACCGTACCACACTGCAGAAAGGTTAAAACAGGCCACTGGCATATAGTAAGAGGAGGAAGAAGAAGATATTCTAGCTTATGTTAACATACAAATTTACGAAAAAGCGTGAGATGTATGTTGTAACTGCACACTTTTTTTGGTGCGTAGTTCGCAAAATTTACACAGTCATTTATGGCACTAGAAGCTGTGAAAAAATATGACTCGCTACAGGATCGTATAAAACAATATTTATTTGTAGTCTTCATTCTAATCTTTGACATGAAGTATACTCATTGTACCTATATGAAGTTGTCCTACTATTTATAAAAATCGGGAGTGTGCTCCCCTAGACTTTCTCGCATTCTCCTTGTTTTCAAGCAAATTTGAAAAGTTTATTGCAATGTACAGTCGTGTGCAAATAAATCTGGGACAGTGTTTTTTTCACATGTAGATTCAGTTAAGAATTGAAGAATATCTCCATGGATTTCCTGCTATCAGAAAGAGTTACATTAAACTTTAACAGGTATTGAAACCCGTAACTCTCTTTGATAAGAGGAAATCCATGGAAATATTCTTCAAATTCTTAACTAAATCTGCATGTGAAAAAAACACTGTCCCAGATTTATTTGCACACGACTGTACATACTTTCAGCGATAAAATTACATTTTCAGGTAACCACTACCTGTTTAGGTAAAGTGCCGCTTTAGGTTAACCTATCATACTGAAATTTTATATCTGGGAGTTTTTCTCAATAATAAATGTATGTGCAAAATTTCGTGCAAATACCTTGAAGCAAACTGGTACTTTACTTGAATGGATACCGCTACCTGTTTAGGTAAAATGCCACTTGCGGTTAACCGATCATGCTGAAATGTAATATCTGGTAGTTTTTCTACATAAGAAGTGTATGTACAAAATTTTGTTCAAATATCTCGAAGCAAACTGGCACTTTACTTGAATAGGTACCGCTACCTGTTTAGGTAAAGTGCCACTTTCGGTTAACCGATTTCGCTCAAAATTTGACAGGAATCTACAAATTTTGAATAATGACTATGTACATAGATTCAAGGGTCTAGCTTATTTTGTTTTTAAGTTATCGTGTTCACACACACACACACGCACACACATACACACACACAGACATAATTCGAAAAATGGTTTTTTCGGACTCTAGGAGGTCTAAAACGTCAAGATTCGTCAAAATCTCGAAGTCGATTTTTTTGACGATTACAATACTTTCTCTATACTACCGTATGCGAGAAAGTAAAAATACTTTTTCCAATACTGGTTAGCATTAGGGTTTCCAGTCCCGGGATACGGTCCCGGGACAGTCCCGGGATTCTACCACAAAAACCGAGTCCCGGGACCACAGCCAGCCCAGGCGAAGTCCCGGGACCATGTCAACAAGCATGCGTATACTTGATATCAAAGAATTAGGACGGGAATTTACCGGCGTCCGGTGTATTACTCATGCGTCTTGCACATTCTGCATTATTAATTTGCGTTTTGCGTAGGCAGGAGAGATATTATTTTCGGTAGGTTAGAAATAAACCTGTGTGTTGTTTCATCCACATTTGCATATCTTCTTCTATTGATGTATTTGTCTGTTTTTTTTATTTAGATATGTGCGAAGAACCTGAATAATTTATATTTTTGGGTTTTAAGTGTGTTCGTTATTTGTTTGATAAAGCGTTACAATTAGAATAAATTCCGATTCGCAACCTACCTTCATTCTACATTAAAAAAAAATAACGATTTGAAGTCAATATTGCAACAATTTTATATATTGAAGATAAACAATTGGCGAAATGTAAAGATAGTTCCTACAAAATTATCATAATCAGAGGCAGCTTGACGAAAGGATTACACAAGCACTTTGCATTTCAAACAAAAGCAAAAGATGAAAAGCGACAGATATTTTTAGTACCAGAAGAAAGCAATGAAGTTGTAGACGAGCCACAACGCAAATTTTCAGCACAGAAATACTTTAATTAACTTAAAACACTTGTTTTTCTATGGAAATTGCATTCGGAAATTTCACCTGAACACTATTTTTTTCGGGACCATTTTCGGGATTTTCGGGACTAGTCCCGGGACTTGAAATTTAGCTCGTAAGTCCCGAAAACACTTTTGGTCCCGGGACTTGGAAACCCTAGTTAGCATAAAGCAGCAACTTTGTCTTGTGATATATGAAACTCGTGTAAACCACGCAATTATGTGGTCTAGTAAATTTAACAAGAAGTGTTTTTCTAATAGCAACAAAAATATAAATTTCTTTATTAAATACATTAAATCCATACCCCTTTATTTAAAAAAAGAGTATAAATAACTACAATAATATACATTAATTTTGCTCGAAGTAGAAATCAACTTAAATATTTATTTGCAGTTATGGAAACATAATAAAGTATAGAGTATTTTCATTTAGAATAAGACACTGGGTGTAATATATACCTGCAGTATAATAAAGAGATTATAGATTATGAATAACCTACCTATTGACTATTTTTCAGACACTGCGTTACAAAGTTACGCTTAAAGAAAGTGAAATTTTAGAATTTTGTACTTCTATTTATTTTTATGGTATTCTTAAAATACAAGTGGACACGTTATTTTGAGAGATTTTTACCGTAAAACCGAGTTTCTATCAATAATCTCTAAAACCTTTTTGTGGCGTAAAATACCCATAAACAGAACACGAATTATTTCATCGATTCGTCGCAAAATGTTTAACACTACATGGAATTTATTTAAAATATTGTACACGTAGTTAATTAGCATTAACAATATGGTGCAGAAAATTTCCAACAATTGGGAAAATTGCTGATGCATACATCCATACATAGATGCATAAATGGCACTAACCAATTTCCCGAAATGCTTGTAATGCAGAATTCGAAAGACAAAGTATTCAAAAATAGGAAAAGAACAAAAATGCCGTTTTTGCAAGTATTTGAATAGCTTTCGCATAGATTTCTAAACTTAACGGAATACTCACATACTCTAAACACTATCACAAGTAAGCGAAATAATAGCTATTTGTGCAGCAAGTGCTAAAAGTGGATGTTTATTTTTAGCACAAGTTTACACACAATATTTTTCTACGGCCTTAAATGTACTGTTATCCATAAATGTCGATTTAACAAAGGTTTGCATTTATGACAGTTATAATTTATGTCATAGTAAAGAGATGGCCTTGACGGCACAGGTGACTGTTTCTGCAGCCGGTAGCTGTCAAAGTTAGTTATCAAAGGTAATTATAATAGTACACATTTGACTTTATTCATTACATAATGCTTTAATTATTGAAAACATACTTTACCTCTAACGAAAGAAGTAACTAGAATAACTTTATAACCTCACTCCCAGTTCAAAATTCTAAGTGCAACACGAGCTGTTTACTTTTAGCACATGGGCTAAAAGTAAACAGCTGATTTTAGCTAGTGCTAAAAGGCCTACTTTTAGTAGTGGTCGTGGAAAAACTTATTTATTAATTTCTAATTTATTTAACTTTTCTTATTGTATGCTTGTATTGCTTTCATGTAAAAGTCATTTCTATTATTATTGCAGAATTCACAATATAGTTTTAATTTAGTGTTTCATACGCTAATACCGACTCTTGCATTACTTTTAATTTTATACAAAACTGACGCCAATACAAGCGTTTTTGATTAAGTTGCAGACGGTGACGTGCCACCCTTGAACAAAAGGCAACCATAACTCTAGCTAGCTCAACCTCTAGGCGATTATTGGCGTGAATAAGGACTAGGCGGCAGTTCTTAAGGTTAGGATGGTGCATCAAGTATAATCGTTAAACTCTTGATACTTTAGTAGTGTAGAGGCTGGTGCTTTGTATGCTAGTATCTGGCGGTGCAGTGCTCAACTTGCCCCGAGTTGCGAGATACAAAGTTGGAGCGCGCCCTTCGTGCTTGCGTAGCCACCATTGTGTGTTAGGTGAGTGTCTTGGTGATGTATTGACTTTGTTACTCTATATCTTAGGTCTGTGGTTCTGAGTACAGCAAAGTTAATTTGGTGTCCAACTTTGAATGTTCTTATCCAGCACATCCACAAAAAACTACAGATCTAGCTAATAGTTGAATCCAAAAAGCACCTACTTTTCATGGCTTGTCGCTTAACGATTCTAAGCTAAATCAAAAGGAGCAGGTATCGTGAGTAGACTAAACAGATATACCAAGAGTAGCAGCAACAAGATGCTTTATTAATAGTTTAAATAGACAACAAGGTACTGTAAACAAATAAACATATCAAATAAAAGAGGCCTGGCGTGCTAAACGCAGAGGTAAAACTAGGATTGAAGCTGACGACGTCAAGCAAATAATATCAAAAGGTTGTGTTGTGTCAACTAACAAAATTATGTAAAAACCCGGTCACAATATAAACGCCCAGCATGGTACATTAAACAAATCAAAACACTACGTTGGATGCTAAGTGAAATATGCAAGCTACATTTGTAAAAACAAGCGTGAAAGCCGATATCTCATCGAAGTTATTTGACAGGCAGTCATGGGCTGCGCGAACAAATGCTTCTGAAAAGATAACATCGCTCTTTTATCAATGGTCTTCGATGTCATGCCATGCAAGTCGCAAGCTAATGCAGCTAACTTACAAAGAAAAAAATATTGTTTATCTACTAGCAACATGATATTGTACATTTTCGTCATAGAAACAAAATATGAAAAGCTACTCATAACTCCCAAGGGACTTGTCAAATTATTTCTCCCTCAAACTCATGGTAACAATGCAACTACAATTAACGTCCTAGCAACCATACAATGAGGCAATCCTTGATGTTACTTACATATTCTAATTTTAAATGTCATTATGACATTTTGAAATTTCATACTATTTTTACGAATATGCTAGTAGATAAAATATTGTATGCACCACGGGATATATTCATGTTCTTTACCTTTACCCTCTGGCCCGAGGTCTGTAACACATGTACCTCAGGGAAAAAACATATTCATATCTCCCTTAATGCATAAAATTTCCAACAAATAGCTTTTGAGTTATTCCGGCAACAAACCGACAGACACTCAGACGGAATTGAGAAACCCTGTTTCTCGTCATCTATGGACCCTGAAACGTAAAGATCTAAAAAAAATATGGGAAGGTAATTTTTTTGGCGATTACAATACTTTGTTCATATTTCAGAAGAGGGAAATAAAAGCGATAAAATGTTATCCGTGTTTTAATAATCACATTAATACTCCAATGTAGATAGAATATCTTAATTATCTACCTTATTATACCTATAGAAACCTAATATAAAACAATATTAGATCGCTGTTCATTGTAAGATGTTACTAAAGCAATGCATGTTCAACCCAGATTTGTTAAAGGAGCAATTGCAAAGAACCCAATTTCGCAAGATTTCGAGGAGTTAAGAAAATGAGAGGGTAAAAGTATACGTAAAGCTATTGACTTCAGTGCAGAAAATGTATTATCAAGTCTAGCTTAAAACACAGTGAATTTGTTGCAGAGTGTATTTTTCTTTCGCCTTTTGATATCTAGTTAATCTAGTCTATAAATGATTCTCCATCAATCAAAAGCCCATTAGTAGTGTTTCAAATGAGTTTCCCACCCACTCGTGTCGTTTTAAAAACATTTTTCCTCAACATTGTTCAATGCTTTTCAATACATCTAAATAGAACTTTGATGTGCTGCTCTCACACGTATAATAAAAAATAAATACACTATTCAGTATAAATAGGAACTGAAGAATTTGTGTAGAATGGGTGGTTCAGATGGGACTGGAAAATCGCTTGTAAAGTATAACACCCAGGTAAATCACTTACCCCTGAAAAAATATTTAAGGTTGTAAAAGAAGATAAGATAAAAGTGGCAGACGAGGAAAGACTGAACGTTGTCAAAAAAACCTTGCAGTTGAAACAGCTGAAGATAGTTTCTTCCCCTCCCGT
Source organism: Agriotes lineatus (assembly GCA_940337035.1). Lineage (NCBI taxonomy): Eukaryota > Metazoa > Arthropoda > Insecta > Coleoptera > Elateridae > Agriotes > Agriotes lineatus. The sequence continues at coordinate 20,187 of CALNHX010007977.1, forward strand.
CTTATGACGAGAGTGTTATACATACCGGGTGTCCGTTCTCAAAGTCGAACATAGGCGATTAACATTGTATTGAACGTTTTTGCCGATTCCTGCTCGCCAATTAAATTTACAGGAAAGATAATGGTATCAATGGAAAGATAAAATTATTACGCATCAAAGGATACCAATAATAATATTCAAGATGCATCTTTTATTTTAAAATACTAATTTAAAACTTGGGAATTTCTAAATATGCCATGCCTTGCTTTTCAAGTTCGATAGCATTTGTCAAAAAGATTTTGTTTGTTTGTTTGTTAATGGCCAAGGTCTAGGCATGCAGAGTACCAGGTACCTTAGACACCGACTGATTTGGTCATATGGTCAAGGTCCTACTTAGAATTTTTGCCGAGACTAAGGAGTTCTAACCCTAGCAAGGCATCTTTTACATGCTACACATCGTAGTAACATGGGACCCACGGCTTTACATCACTTCCGAATGATGGCATTCTGTAGAAGCTTTCATCTCCCTTTTTTATTTTTGAAAACCTCACCGGGACCGGGAATCGAACTCGCGACCCTTAGATCAGTAGTCAGGATGCTTACCACTGAGCTAACGACCCCGGCTCAAAAATATTGATAATTAGTTGGGGTAAATCAGGTATTTTCTGTCAACGTCTGTTAAAATTATCTACAGAAAAATGAACTATTTCAATGAAGAACGAGTGAATGCACTAATTTTAATTGCCTATGTTCGACTTTGAGAATGGACACCTGGTATATACGTATATTGTTGATATTGTTAGAGGAAAAATTATCAGTTTGTTATTTCTTTCAGACGAGGGTATTGCAAAACACGAAAAAAATCACCTTCTAAGATTTCTCCAGATCTTCACGTTTTCAAGATCCCTATTTGACGAAAGACAGATTTTCTCAATTCTGTCTGTCTGTCTGTCTGTCTGTTGGCGATATAACTCAAAAACTATTTGTCGGAAGAAGATGATATTTTGCATGCACATTATACTACATACGTATACCTGGAATGAAACCGATACAAATTCAGACACATTTTGCGTTAATTTTGAAATAGAAGGAAGTAATAATTTTCACATAAGTCAGGCTTTACACTTGCCGAAAATAAAACTTAACAGATACAGGATAACGTCACAAAAGAGTCGAAACGTTTCAACAATAAAACCGTTATGTTCAAGAGAGGCGCGTGCCGCACTCGTTCCAATGTCTCGATGAGGCAGGCGAAAAATCGATGCGGTTATGATCTGCTTCGCAGATGCGGCGGAGTTCAAATCCCCCCAGCGGGCTACATTTTTTTTATTTGAAGATGTATTTACTGTATTAGAAACGTGGAGATATTTTTACTCCTAACTTATATTTGATTTTTTAAATTATTTAGTGTCACAATGTCGACGAAGGAAGTTCTGGGTAAAGCCTTTTACAGATTTTTTTATATATCAATGTGATATGCTACGATTTCAAAGTAAAACCAGTTAAAAATATATTGCCAGACGGACTCCTAGAATTTATATAAAATCATAGATTCAGGTAGTTAGTAGCGATTTTAAACTTCTCCCCCAGTTTGTTCACACTGCTTACGAGATATGCGTTTGTTATTCAAACATTCCTATTCTATCTTTTCATCTGCTATGCAAATTTGCAATCAAAATGTAAGAATTTCGAAAAAGCGCACAAACACACACTGGAAAACACAATCAATTAAGGAATTCAGATACGACTTTGTTTTACGGAGTTTGGCCCACAGCTTGAAAATGTTAGACGTTAAATCTTTGAAAAAAATTATTGAGAATGTGCATTTGAAGAATCTAATAAATGCCGATTGTGAAAATAATGAAATTTTCAATTTCTCACTGTATCTTGAAAAGAATATGAGCTATTCAGAAATTGCTTTCGGCAAGTTGGTGGGCATTAACTTTCTATAATTAAACATTGAAAATGGGGGCATCCATAACTTCTATAAAATAGGTTTTTTCTTCAAACTACAATAAAATGTGACATTAGATTGTTGGATTGATAACGCTAAAGTGTCACTTCATTACCATGGTATCCAAACACTATCGCTGCTCGTCAGCGATAGTAGAAGAAAATAGCTAAATTATTTAACATTCCTAACTTGGCGAGCTTTGCTGCTTCAGGCGGGGTACACTGATCAGTCTATAAATCTGACATTAAAAGCAGCCATGAATAAATAAGATATAGGTACTATATAACGCTTTAAAGCAAGTTACATTTATCAGTCTACCCAACCTCCTACCTAAAAGTAATTTCTAGTTTATTAAGAAGTCTTAAATAATTTAGTATCAATGTTTGAAGAAAAAATACTATATGATATTCGGAGCAACATTATCTTTATGTGGCTCGGCTGGACTTATGTGCCTTGCAAGCTCGGAATAGATCATCTAGCCACGCCACATAAAGTATAACTTTTGCTCCTAATAACGTAATATAGTATTATAAGATGTTTGTGTAAACTCTATATGTTCTAATTTAGAAAATACTTGAAGAATGTCTTTCGCCACTTTCAACTACCTTCACAAAGAATGTTGGATGATCGGAGATTTTTCAATATTTCTCGAAAAAGTAAGCAAGTAAGTGGATCTATTTATTTGAATCTGTAACAGTTATGGTATTGCTAGTTAAGGAAGAAATTTGGTTTTGCACAATAAATGACAACTGATTTTGAAATAACACTATCAAAGCCGGATTTAGAGATAATACACATCTACTATTTCAATATTAAATCTTCAAGAGGGACGTGAGGGTTCTAGAATTATGTGGGTATTTTCCAATATGAACTATAAGTATGACTTTAATTTTTGGGTCATTATAAAAATACAAATAATTCTAAGGGAATAAACTTCTCTCGATGGTAGATCAACTAATCAAACTTTAAGTATTGATATCAAGTTGTTATACCGTTCAGATTTAGAACGTAATCTTCAAATCTGATGCTTTTAACTTTATCTTGTAGCACCTCACCTTTGTGACAAATTTATTTTCAGCGGTCATTTTCGAAACAACACGTGATAATGAATTTTAATTTTTACATTAGTGACAACTCTATATTTTCCATACTAATTATTTTAAGTAAATTTTGTGTTTCCCCTAGCTCCCAAAAATATGACTTTTGTGTTGCACTGTTACAATTAAGAATTTTGATTGCAGCATCAAAACTTTTTGTAGGGCCCTTGAAATGTGCTATATACAAAATTGTTAAGTTTTATTTACACACATAGACATAAATTGGGAATAAAATCTTATTTCACTATTTATTGGGACTTTTAAAATGGTCGTAACATAGTTTCTCTCAAGAATTTCGTTGTTCCTTTAATTTGATTTCTCTTGTTAGAGTATTAGTAACTTATAGTAACTTTTCTTGATGAAGCTGGTGCTTTCAGTGTTAGAGTTGTGGGGCTGCGATTTCAAAACCAAACACAGCAAATTCTTAATATATAGTATACACATGATATATTTAACATAATTGATGTCTAAGGACATTAAATTAAATGTGCTATCTTTGGTTTTGATGTACCAACTATTGCAACCTACCTTAGAAGGCTCACATAACTCCGTATAGCTCAATTTTTGGCTGCAATATGGGTATGATGAATGTGGGATTTTTGTTTACTGCGCTTTCGCTTAAAAGCTTTAGGTTCACTACGAAAGAAGTATTGTGCGCCAACAACTTTATTTAAATTGTATTTTTTTTTCTTTATAATATTTATGTACATTCAATCATATAATTCGTGGGTTATGTTAATGGTTAATTATGAGTTTAATGTAATAAAGGTTTATCTACTATGGCAGTTTCTATATGATACGTTATACGGAAATATCTAATTAGAGTTTTTATCAGTTTGATTTACATTGATTAATCAATCAAGAGTTTTATAGAAATGTCTTCTTTCTCTTCGGAAATTCGGCACCTTTCGCTAAGATAAATTTAAAGAGGTCTCTATACCCTCTTCACCTATTTATATCTTTAAAGAAGGCTGTTAAATGATTTACCGGCTAACTCAATTCACATTTTTAAAGTATAATAATTGCCCATTATACCTGCGGTATAACATTAAACCCCTTTTTGACATTTACAAATATAACCTGCTTTTTTAGCCTCGTTACTAAAAAGGTATGAAATCTTTTTATTGCATTATTATGAAGTTTTTGATGGTAGACTGAAATTCATATGCACATTTTAAACTGGTGACTTGACATATTTTGGGTTATGAATGAACTGAATAGCTTATATAATTTTCCTGCGGTTTTAGGATGTCTAAGGATATTGCTATCTTTGGTTTTGATGTACCAACTATTGCAACCTACTTTAGAAGGCTCACATAACTCCGTATAGCTCAATTTTCGGCTGCGATATGGGTATGATGGATGTGGGATTTTTGTTTACTTCCCTTTCGCATAAAAGCTTTAGGTTCACTACGAAAGAAGTATTGGGCGCCAACAACTTTATTTAAATTGTATTTTTTTCTTTATAATATTTATGTACATTCAATCATATAATTCGTGGGTCATGTTAATGGTTAATTAAGAGTTTAATGTAATAATGGTTTATCTACTATGGCAGTTTCTATATGATACTTTATACGGAAATATCGAATTAGAGTTCTTATCAGTTTGATTTACATTGATTAATCAATCAAGAGTTTTATAGAAATGTTTTCTTTCTCTTCGGAAATTCGGCACCTTTAGCTAAAATAAATTCAAAGAGCTCTCTATACCCTCTTAACCTATTTATATCTCTGCGGTATAACATTAAACCCCTTTTTGACATTTACAAATATAACCTGCTTTTTTAGCCTCGTTACTAAAAAGGTATTAAATAGTTTTATTGCATTATTATGTATTGACGGTAATCTGAATTTCGTATGCACATTTTAAACTGGTGACTTGTCATATTTTGGTTATGAATGAACTGAATAGCTTATATAATTTTCCTGCGGTTTTAGGATTAACGTAATTATAGCATTCGACTCCGTACCTTGTATCACACAGAATGAAATCGCGCTGATATTAGCTTCAAGATCTTGTAACAAAACTTTGAATCACGATTGCTTGAAATACAAAATGCAGTAAGTTTTCATAATATGTTAGTGTTAACTCGGTGAACTTGTAAGAGTCCATACGGAATTACAAGTACAAATCTAGACAAGTTCATCTGTAATTCTACATTATATTAAGAAGTAATTATTTTTCAGGCATATAGAATTAATTCATTGGGCAGTTTCTTAATAGAAAGAGCAGTTACGAATTAACTGGTAGGTAAATACATTGGGCGATCCGTACATATCCTAATAGAAAATGTCTTTCGTTTAGCTTTTTGTTTCCCCTGTTATCTTTTGCTATCTTTGAGCATGGGACGTCATGATTCAGTAAGATAGACTCACACGGAGTCTCGGTGAAATCTTTTTGAAGGGCCTAACAGAAATGGAAGACAATGTTAGACCAACATTCCTTCTCGTTTAAGACCTCCTCACCCGAAAAACCGCTTCATTAGTTTGGCGATGGGGTCGTTTCCTGTTAAGTAGAGTTCAACTAAATGGGCAAGGCACAGTTCCTAGCAGCATAGGATCATCTCCTTCTTAATTACGCTAATCCTAAAACCGCAGGAAAATTATATAAGCTATTCAGTTCATTCATAACTCAAAATAAAAGGTGCCGAATTTCCAAAGAGAAAGAAAACATTTCTATAAAACTCTTGATTGATTAATCAATGTAAATCAAACTGATAAGAACTCTAATTAGATATTTCCGTATAAAGTATCATATAGAAACTGCCATAGTAGATAAACCTTTATTACATTAAACTCATTAACATAACCCACGAATTATATGATTGAATGTACGTAAATATTATAAAGAAAAAAAAATAAAATTTAAATAAATTTGTTGGCTCTCAATACTTCTTTCGTAGTGAACCTAAAGCATTTAAGCGAAAGCGAAGTAAACAAAAATCCCACATTTATCATACCCATATTTCAGCTGAAAACTGAGCTATACGGAGTTATGTGAGCCTTCTAAGGTAGGTTGCAATATAGTAAGAATTTGCTGTGTTTGGTTTTGAAATCGCAGCCCCACACCTCTAACACTAAAAGCACCAGCTTCATCAAGAAAAGTTACTATACGTTACTAATACTCTAACAAGAGAAATCAAATTAAAGGAACAACGAAATTCTTGAGAGACACTATGTTACGACCATTTTAAAAGTCCCAATAGATAGTGAAATAAGATTTTATTTCCAATGTATGCATATGTGTGTAAATAAAATTAACAATTTTGTATATAGCACATTTCAAGGGGTCTACAAAAAGTTTTGATGCTGCAATCAAAATTCCTAATTGTAACAGTGCAACACAAAGATATATTTTTATTGTTCCGAGCTATGCGAAACACAAAATTTACTTAAAATAATTAGTATGGAAAATATAGAGTTGTCACTAATTTAAAAATTAAAATTCAATATCACGTGTTGTTTGGAAAATGACCGCTGAAAATATATTTGTCACAAAGGTGAGGTGCTACAAGATAAAGTTAAAAGCATCAGATTTGAAGATTACGTTCTAAATCTGAACGGTATAACAACTTGATATCAATACTTAAAGTTTGATTAGTTGATCTACCATCGAGAGAAGTTTATTTCCTTAGAATTATTCGTATTTTTATAATGACCCAAAAATTCAAGTCATACTTATAGTTCATACTGGAAAATACCCACATAATTCTAGAACCATCACGTCCCTCTTGAAAATTTAATATTGAAATAGTAGATGTGTATTATCTCTACATCCTGCATTGATAGTGTTATTTTAAAAACAGTTGTCATTTATTGTGCAAAACCAAATTTCTTACTTAACTAGCCATACCATAACTATTACAGATTGAAATAAATATATCCACTTACTTGCTTACTTTTTCGAGAAATATTGACAAATCTACGATCATCCAACATTTTTTGTGAAGGTAGTTGAAAGTGGCGAAAGACATTCTTCAAGTATTTTGTAAATTAGAGCTTATAGAGTTTAGACAAACATCTTATAATACTATATTACGTTATTAGGAGCAAAAGTTATACTTTATGTGGCGTGGCTAGATGATCTATGCCGAGCTTGCAAGGCACATAAGTCCAGCCGAGTCACATAAAGATAATGTTGCTCTGAATATCATATAGTGTTTTTTCTTCAAACATTGGTACTAAATTATTTAAGAAATCTTAATAAACCAGAAATTATCTTGAGGTAGGAGGTTGGGTAGACTGATAAATGTAACTTGCTTTAAAGCGTTATATAGTACCTATATCTTATTTATTCATGGCTGCTTTTAATGTCAGATTTATAGACTGATCAGTGTACCCCGCCTGAAGCAGCAAAGCTCGCCAAATTAGGAATGTTACATAATTTAGCTATTTTCCTCAACTTTCGCTGACGAGCAGCGATAGTGTTTGGATACCATGGTAATGAAGTGACAATTTAGCGTTATCAATCCAGCAATCTAATGTCACATTTTATTGCAGTTTGAAGAAAAAACCTATTATATAGAAGTTATGGATGCCCCCATTTTCAATGTTTCCTTATAGAAAGTTAATGCCCACCAACTTGTCGAAAGCAGTTTCTGAATAGCTCCTATTCTTTTCAAGTTATACAGTGGGAAATTGAAAACTTTATTTAATTTAACAATCGTTATTACTTCCTTCTATTTCAAAATTAACGCAAAGTAACGCAAAACGATAGTTTTCCTCTAACAGTATCAACAATATACGTATATATGTATAACACTCTCGTCATAAGACGTGAGGGAAAGAAACTATCTTCAGCTGTTTCAACTGCAAGGGTTTTTGACAACGCTCAGTCTTTCCTCGTCTGCCACTTTTATCTTATCTTCTTTTACAACCTTAAATATTTTTTCAGGGGTAAGTGATTTGCGGTGGGTGTTATACATTACAAGCGATTTTCCAGTCCCATCTGAACCACCCATTCTACACAAATTATTCAGTTCGTATTTATACTGAATAGTGTATTTATTTTGTATTATACGTGTCAGAGCATCACATCAGAGTTCTATTTACATGTATTTAAAAGCATTGAACAATGTTGAGGAAAAATGTTTTTAAAACAACGCGAGTGGATGGGAAACTTATTTGAAATACTACTAATGTTCTTTTTATTGATGGAGAATCATTTATAGACTAGATTAACGAGATATCAAAAGGCGAAAGAAAAATACACTCTGCAACAAATTCACTGTGTTTTAAGACAGACTTAATTATACATTTTCTACAATGAAGTCAATAGCTTTACGTATACTTTTACCCTGTCATTTACTTAACTCCTCGAAATCTTGCGAAATTGGGTTCTTTGCAATTGCTACTTTAACAAATAGGGGTTAAACATTCATTGATTTAGTAACATCTTACAATGAACAGCGATCTAATATGGCTTTATATTAGGTTTCTATAGGTATAATAAGGTAGATAATTAAGATATCCTATCTACATTGTTGTATTAATGTGATTATTAAAACACGGATAACATTTTATCGCTTTTATTTCCCTCTTCTGAAATATGAAGAAAGTATTGTAATCGCCAAAAAAATTACCTTCCCATATTTTTTTAGATCTTTACGTTTCAGGGTCCATAGATGACGAGAAACAAGTTTTCTCAATTCCGTCTGAGTGTCTGTCGGTTTGTTGCCGGAATAACTCAAAAGCTATTTGTTGGAAAAAACAATATTTTTTTATTTGTAAGTTAGCTGCATTAGCCTGCGACTTGCATGGCATGACATCGAAGATTATTACCGATACTTAGATCGAGAGTTTGGATTTCGGTCCATGCAAGATTCTTTTAAGTTATCGAAATTTCTATCTCTTCTTAACATTAAATCAGAAACGTAACATTATCGGCACTTTATGTCCCATTCGCACTCTCTGCTAACGGTATAGATAAATCGTCGACTCAGTTTTCAAACGGCTTCCTCAGTCTAGGTTTTGTAATAATTACTTTCTGTCTCCTTTGCGAATTATTTTAGCAGAAGCCGTTGCAAATATGACGCAACCATCTATTACATAACAAAATATGATAACGGCCATACAACACTGAAAGTGGAGTGTGAACAGATTACAACGATATGGATTCCAAGCTGTGGATGTGCTAAAGGGAGCATTGCAAAAACCGTTCCATTCCAACACTGTGGAAAAGTATCGATAAGAAGCTTGTACCGTCCCATCTTGTTTTATATAGAAATCATAAGTGATAACTTTGATATACTGTAACGCTGCCTGGTAATACTTATTTTTGTAAATTAAGCTGTAGCATTAATTAATTTGAGCCCTTAATAATAGTAGCTTCTGTTTTGGGCCAGGGTTCGGTTTACTTATACTTTGACTGATTCAAAAGACATAACGGAAGATATATTGATTCCCTACTATATACATATCATAAAATAAAATAAATCGCTTGCCAAATTATGTACAAGTTATATTGTATTTGGTTTTGAGCCACCTCGGTTACACCGAGGTATGACAGCGATCTTCACTATGGGCGGTCGTTGGGCCAAACGGTGGATTCGAGTCAACGTTGGCAGAACTGTAACACAAACTAATTAAATGACAGTTCGTACCGATGTAAATAAGCGGGTTGCTTTCGGTTTATTTCAATTACAATGGTAATTGATCGAAGATATAAGTTTGTAACTTTATGCGGATATCTGTACACATGTGTCCCCTTGTGATAACCCGGCTGAAAACTTGGCCTCGAGTAATGGTCACATTCCAAACAGCTTTAGCGATAAGGTATTCAAATGTATGTAAATTTAACTATATATTTAGCTTTAATACTTTGCAAGGTGTTGAATTATTACCTTTTTACTTCCTTTTACTATAAAGGAAGTATTGGATTCACCCCAAAAGTTCGAAATTGAGTTTTCAACAGATCTTCACGTTTTAGAGCCCCTGATCCCAAAAAACATATTTTTTTTCATTGGTCTGTGTGTCTGTCTGTGTGTCTGTGTGTCTGTCTGTGTGTCTGTGTGTCTGTCTGTGAACAGAATATCTCAAAAACGAAAAGAGGTATGGCATTGAAACTTCATATATAAGTTTTGTGTACTATGTAGATGAGACAACAAGCTTTTGAAGAAAATCGCATAACCGGAAGTAGGTGTTTACTCTTGTGATTTTTCAGTTTTTTTCGATTTTTTCAAAAACGGCTCTAACGATTTTTTTTAAACTTTACATTTTTCTTACATTTTTAATGTGTATTGATGTGAGATAGGTGATTTTCCAGTTGAATACTTCTTTTCTTTTGTTTTTTTTTCTATTTTTTTATTAACTCCTATTTTAAATAAAACACCCGGTATATTATTACATTTTTGAATCCACCTTAAAATTCTAGAGAAAATTTTTCTCTTCAACTAACACTCGATTTTGTATCGTTTTTGTATAATTTGTAATTTTTGAAAATTTTTAACAAATGGTTAAAAATTAAAAATGAAATTTTTGACTAATTATAAGATCACTGTAAAAGGAAGTTGTGTGAGTGTATCACACCAGATTTTTAATATTCGCGACTGCTAGATTTTTAAGCTAGCTTTGTTACCGTGGAATAATTTCAATTGGCGAAAGGCGATCTCCCATCCGTGCGCCAATTGCAAATTATTAGCCTCGTGGGACTGCCAGATTCATCCACGATGCAAACCAATTTTATTCCGATAATCCAGATATACACCAGTTTTATAGTCTGAGATCGGCTCCTCGGACAGCGCCGCGTTTGGGAGAAGGGGTGCGTACTCGACGAACTGTCGCATCATGGGCGCAGACCGATGGACTGGTTGCTACCGGCGCCCTGAGATTCTCATATTGTTGCAAGTGATTGTTGCAAATACGAAAATTAAGCGCTTTTAATTTGTAATTAAATTCGATAGCGCTTAATCTAGAGCGAAACGTTACAATACAAAACATGCTTTTCAAAAATATTTAGCTTTCCTGCAATAGAATTAGTAATATATAAAACTAGCTTAACATGCCTCATATAAGACAGGAAGAAGGAATGAAGAAGGAAGAGACCATCCTCAACTGTTTCAACCTCAAATGGCTTTTAATTACCTTCAGTCTTTCATCGTGTAAAACTTTCAGAATCTCTTCTTCTACCACTTTATACCTGTCTTCTAGGCTGCGTGGTGCACTTACGAGTACTTTACTGGGCTATTTCCAGTCTCCCCTCTGCACCACCCCTTCTTTTGTATTGTATTGTATTGTATTTTTATTCATCATAATATACACCGTGGTGCTTAGATATGTCACAATTCCAGTTTAAATATAAAAATATAAAAATAAAAAATACAATGCATTTACAGAAATAGTCAACTACAGATAAATACAGTAACAACAAAAATACTAAAGTCAATAAAACAAGACAGTCTTAATTTTCAACAAATCTGAAATCGGAAAGTTTATAGTAGACATTGGCCAGAAGATGTTTTTTAAGCTTAACTTTGAAGAGTTTTGTTGGGGCATTTTTGAGAGTACTAGGAAGCGAATTAAATAATCCTATTCCGAAATTATTTCGTTTAGTGGACGTTAGTCTCTGCTGCGGAACCTGTATATCGCCTCGACTGCGGGTGTCGTAACCATGGGCATCGCCGTTTTTTGTATAATCGCCATAATGTTCTTTTATGTATAATAGATTACAATATAGTATTGCTGACGGTAGCGTTAATATGTTATATTTTTTAAACAATGGTTTACAACTGTCTAACTGACTCGCTCCCGCCAACACTCTCAAGGCTCTTTTTTGTACAATGAAAATTTTTTTAATATGTGTAGAGGTACCCCAGTTTATTAGACCGTACGTCATTACACTATGAAATAATGCGTGGTATGCAGTAATGGCAGCATCTAAGTTTACTCGATTTTTTATTTGTCTAATTACATAAATTGTTCTTGATAACTTAATTGAAAGATTGTCAACATGTGCTTGCCAAGTTAGTTTGTTATCCAAGGTAAGGCCTAAAAATTTGACGGTTTCACAGATATTTTGTTTATTTGAAAATAGTAAAGTGGTAGTTTTATTTTGGTTTAAACAAAGCTTATTTGCCTGGAACCAATCTGAGGCTTGGTTGATAATGTTGGTTTGTAACTGATTGACTAGAGTTTCATCTTCTACGTGGTTTGCAAAGGTCGTATCGTCTGCAAATAAAGTCGTGAAAACTGGGATGGCATTAGGCAAATCGTTAACAAATCGTGCCAGATAGGATATGTGTAAATAAGACCCGACACTTTGCGTTAAGTTTCTGTGTCATGTACAAATTAAATGCAAGCAACACATGCCAATCGAGTGACAGTTCCGTATTTACAAACAGACTTTGCAGTTTTACAAGTGTAGTGTATCGTATGTCAAAAGCACAACCGGTGCAAGTTTGCGAGGCTAGTGGGTCACGACAACAACTCAAGCGTTTGGAATTACGTTAGTTAAAACGCATACGAATGTAATTTTTAATACTAGGTCGTGAAAACACGGCATACATTTCTTGTATATATAGATCTGTAATATGTCTTAGAATTTAATATACCTTTTACCACGATCGTATATTCATTGATGGGGATGAACACAGGCTTCAATTGTTCATAACGAGTCGGCTTGGCCTGGCCCTCTCACCCTATCTCTTAGCAACAAAAACATAAGCTCCAACTCCTGTCAAGAACTAACCTGGTTCTGGAAGATATAAAAAAGGCGCTAAGTTTCAGTGAAGTTACTAACCTTTTTTACAGTAATAGTGAATCAGAAGAAACATTTATTTACAATTTATTATAGTGTCCAAAGTATATATACCGGGTGTCCATTCTCAAAGTCGAACATAGGCAATTAACATTAGTGCATTCACTCATTCTTCATTGAAATAATTAATTTTTTCCGCTGTCGATCATGTAAGTCAGTGATACAGCCTTAGTAACAAAACGTTTAATTCGGTGATTATATTAAGGTTAGGTTAGGTTAGGTTAGGTGGCGCGCTGTTGTTATTAGCCTTCGGTGAGGTACGCTTCGCGAAGCGCTGCGCGGCGCCTCGCCGAAGGCCCCAGAGTGTTTTCCACGAAGAAAAATTTTATAAAAAAAAAACTTTATAGTGCTGTATTTCAGTAACCATTGGTCTGCCTCGAATTTCCCCAGCAGCAATATTGCTCAGCTCGACGAGACGCGTCGAATGGTGTATAGCACATGTCGATCGGAGTTGGTCGCTAAACTAGATTCTTACCTTTTTTATTAGTTAGTTATTAATTTTTTAGCCATGTTGTGAAATTCAATGCACGTGTGATCAAAATTAGTTTTGACAATTAATAATGATTTTAGTGTTTCAATACATAATCGTTATTTGTCCTTTGTTCAAAAGTAGTTCATGTAGCTAAAAACTCTCTCTACAGGACTATTTGTCCCAGATAAGCACATACAATAAACGCTTTAAAACACCGAAAAGTTGCTCCACAGTATTCCTTGTTCGTATGTGCGCTCGGTTATATCGTATTTCACCTGGAGTACGGGTCTATCGAAATGGCGTTAAAAGGTATGGCAAGCAAGGATATCCGGCATCGCCAAGTAAATATCCAGGAAGTTCTCTTCTCTGAAATTTGCCTTTCACAGAACTTCTATTGAAAATATGACTGTCATGATAACTTCCTGGATATCGTGCAACAATATCAAATATTTCCAAATTAGGTCCACTGACGACCTGCACATTAATAGAGAATGCCCTTTTTCTGTTTCGAGAAAGTTCTGCATGAGGTTCTCCCGGGTTAATAATAGGAATATGGGTACAGTCGATACACCCCGTAACGGTGGGAAAATCTGCAATTCTGCAAAACTGCCTTTGAGTTTCCTGTAAATTTTCCCCAGTCTCTGGGAATTTAATATGATATCGACTTTGTGCTGCTATTCCTCGGGTAATTCTTTCTATTACAAGACTAATCGTAGGCTGGCTGAAGCCGCTTAGGTCTCCACAAACTATCTGCAATAACTTGTGATAAGTAAGAGTACATATATATAAGGGGTACTTGTGTTCCTATTAATTCCCCCTTTCAGGTTGACTAGAGAATAAATAGTATCCTTTATCTAATAGACTTGTCTGTCCGTCCGGGATGCTGTTTCAGCAGCCAAACTGTAAGAGATAGAGAAAAAAGTTATTAAAGTTATATGTTTGGAATGGTCATGTCAGGTCAGGAACCGAATTTCAGTCTCTAACACAAATTATTATCTTTATTATCCTAATCCTAACTTTTTAGGTTAGATTCTAGGCAAATTTTATTAAGGCGAATGCGACTGGTAGTTTGCTACCAACAATGACGTCATATACGTACGTGTGGTAAATACGCGTTCTATTTGCAAAACGGTCTTTCTTGTTTTATTAAATGAGACATTTGTCTCACTGGACTGCTAGTATTGTCTAATAAGAATTAAAACTGGCACTTTGAATCCGAATAATACATACTATTTTTTCTGCAACCAAAAAAGTACAAAATATTCAAAATTTTGATTCTGCTTTTGACGTTTCTTATTTAAAACACATTAGGGCAACTGATAACTTCAATGACATATTTGGTATTAAAAGTAATGACTTGTAAGCGGCTGCAGAAAAAGGTAATTAGTTACCTGAAAACTGCCACTTGCATAAAAACGCAATGTTAAAAGGACACCTATTAATACAGGAACAGGTAACCCTCTGTTGGTAATTGGTTCCTGATCCACTAACATTGGCAATAGAGTATCGCGTACCACATCTTTTCTAAATCGGAACCTTTTTTTAAATCCATCTTCGTCGTATTTTTCCATTGGGTTTTCCATATTACGGATATGCCTACAATGATTATTATCAAAGTTAAATTTAATTTGTTTTATCTACTTCTACTGTACAATGGCCATTAATTATGATTCATAATTCACAGTTTGCAGCCAATCATAAAATTCTATTTTCATTATTCAATAGTTTGCAAGTTGCAACCAATCAGAAAATTCTATTTTCATTATTCAATAGGTTGTAGCCAATAACAAAATTCATTCTTATTATTAAATGACTTTTGAAGTTAACAGCTGTCACAAATGTCATAATTCGGAAATATGAACACAAGACTCCTATTGCATAGGAGTAGATAAAATATCGTATTATATTCGCGATTATGGCCATTATTCACTCAGATGACTTGCACCACGCGCCTTCGGCTTGTGGCGCAAATGTCATCTTCGTGAATAATGGCTGTCATAATCGCTCATATAATAATATACTATTATTCCCACATGTAATTAATAATAATTATCATTAATTATAATTTCTTACCGACGGGGTATATCACGATCCATTGCTATAACACAATTAACCACAATAAGCGAACAACAAAATCAATGCGATTGTACTTATTTGTTCCCTGAACTGCACACGAAAATTTGCGGGAGACGCAGCCTGACAGATCTCCAGCGCGTTGCCAGCGCTCCGCCGAAAACTATAGTAACGCGCGTACCTTGTTTTACCGGCGGGCGACTATGCAATGTAATTCTCGTACGGCGCGCAGCGAAACTCCGGCGGCTCGCCGGCGAGTCGCTGGCGAACGACTATGAATACGGGTGTAAGGCCGTCCGCTCACTGAGACGACGCGATTGCGACGCAATTGACAAGAAACTCATAAGCGATAATCGCGTGGCGATTGTTCTATGGGTTTATGTACTTCACTACACACTGCTGCGATTGCGATGCGATCGCGATGCAACTTGCACAAAATAATTGCTCGCGACTGTCAGTGCCAATCGCGAAGCGATTAGTTGCGTTGAAGTTGCGGGGTAAAATGCAAAGAATGTCAAGCTAGTACAAATTTATTCTTGTATTGAAGGTGCGTCTTTCAATCGACGACTTAATCTTTTCCACTAATACATTAAAGCTCTCTTTTGACATTCGGTAGCATGATTTTGCTCATGTTGGGAGAGCTCTCTTGCTGCGACAAAATACAAGTCTTGCATTTTTTATTATTTTTGATATAGGGGTGAACGTGAACCTCCATTTCGGTTTCCTGTCCTTATTTCGTAAGTATCAGTAAGCTACAACCACGTCATCATCATCGTCATTCGAAAGTATTCTGCAGCAGACTGAAAACAAGTTGCTCTGATGTGCATAACACGAGTTGCCGTCGCGATCGCATCGTAGATATGTCGTAGTTGCATCGTAATCGCGTCGCAGTCGCGTCGGACCAGTGGACGGAGAGCCTAAGTGTCAACCACGCCCAAACACATGTACTATTACAGAACCTATAAGCGGACGTGTCAAAGGGACAATTTGAAGAATTTACGACGATACCACACACATTACATTCTAATCCGGGCCGCAGCCAATCGCGGGGGAAATATATCCAGAAACAAAAATCGGACCAATCAAAACAAAGCTCAGAACAACACCGACCGGAAATAGAGTTGCTATACCGAAGTAGAGGTGCTGCACCACATTCAAAGTTTGAGAGTTTAAGGTTCCAGGTGGCACCGACGATAATAATACGAGGACGTAGAACAAACAAAAAAGTCCATTTAAACAACATTCAGTGGTACCCCACAACAGGATTGCGGCCATTCAGCTGGGTAGATTGCCCTAAAGTACGGGAGGAAGAAACGGTGAAAAGAAGTGAACCAGGAGTTGTTTTATCGTCAGCAGGGAAAGGTGTGGAGAATAAAACACCGGCCGATTGGGAGAGGTTTATCGAAGAGAATAGCCGTCCACCAACACCTGCTACAGTCCGTTTCCGAGAAGTTGAAGCAAAATATAAAAATTAAGAGACAATGGAAACAGAACAGAAGACCTCAACGTCGGTTTTGCCGCCGATACCACCTACCTTCAGTGATGATAAAGGAGGACCACCTGGAGCAGTACCAGCAACAGGCGACAATCAAACACCGGACCCAGACCGAGACAACGACTATATAATGTTAGACGACGCCGATTGGGAGAGGTTTATCGAAGTGAATAGCTGTCCAACAACAGCTGCTACAGTCCGTTTCCGAGAAATGGAAGCAAAATATAAAAATCAAGAGACAATGGGAACAGAACAGAAAACCCCAACGTCGGTTTCGCCACCGATACAACCTACCTTCAGTGGAGGAGGATCGCCTGGAGGAGTACCAGCAACAGGCGACAATCCGAGGAAGAGTAAGCTGCAACGATCACGGCGAGTAGGTACGGGGAAAAGCTTCGCGACGAGCTTGCCACGGTACGTGGCATAAAACAAGTGCAGTGAGAAAGAACAATAAGGTGAAAGAGTGAAGTGGGGTTATTGTGCAGTAACAGATAGTCGCGTTCTCTACAGATTTAAGGTGCATATAATAGTTATTACTATCATCTTAAATCTGGAAGGCAATGTGAGAGGACGCAACTTATAGGTCATTGTAATGGACACAAACATGAACAATTAATATTAGACAAGCAAATTGCTCGCTACGCGCACGAGAAATAGGATACGCGAAAAGTCAAGCTCCGAGCCGAGCGCTAAGATAAGAAAAACAAAACCTAAACAAATATACACATCTGTGAAGCCGGAACGTGAGATTTTATTTTGTGCCACAGACACACAGACACACATTAAGGAAAATTATGTTATAGATGTTTAAGTTTTTCTTTTGAATTTGATGATTTTTATATATATATAGAAATCTTTACCCAATGTAAGGAATTGTTGCACGTGTAACGTGTAGGCATATCAAATGCTAGGTTAAGTATCGACCCGCAGCTGCAACTGAGGACATATTATTTTACACACAGGGCCCTGGACCGCATAGTTTTTGCGCTTTCACCTTAATACTGAATTATGTGGCCACATTTGGAGACATTTGGGCATAGTCTAATTTGGGAATTCGTCACGCAGGCGAAAGCCAAATAGGGATTAAAGTGGCAATTTACGACTCTGGGTGCTAGTCATCCAAATCGGGAGCACCGAAAATATTATAATACGATTTAAACTGCGGTAGAAATACTGCGTCATAATGTAAACATTGTGATTGGATAATTACCTAGCGGAAACGCTGTGATTGGGTGTATGGTGGAAACACCATATGTATTCCCAAGAGGGGATATCCACTACTGGCTGATATTTAAGCAAAGGTAAAGGAACATTGGTGGGTAATCATTATCTCGACAGAATCAGGGCACAACAGTTTGGGCACCTTACTTTATCCCTAATTACGTGTTTTGTCGCTACTTTCAATCAACGAGCGATCCCATCGCTACAGCAGATTGAGGGCTGGCGCCCGTAATTACTATTACCTTTAGTTGCGTACTTGACGCTACATACGATCAGCGGGCGATTTGAAGAGTATACAATTTCCCATTCGACTGTGCCCAATACAGAAAGGTAAAGGGAACAATTTGTTTTTTCAAATTTAGTTTTAAATACAAAGGTATAGCGTTTGTTGATTTAATAAATATATAAAGCGTTTTTTGAGTTGTATTTCATCAAAGTGTGTGTGTGGGTCTACTTAAATAAAGGACTTGCAGTTACGAGGTTTATAAGAACCCTACGATTCCATAAGTTAGGAGAACTTGTTTTATTAATTCATAATGCGAAAAAGAAAAAAAGCGTATGAAGATGGACTTGATGTTACAAGACCACATATTGGCAAGTACTGTGTCTTTTCACCCGTTCAAGAAAAGGCGTTAAAAGACCACGTTCTTAAATTGGAAAAACTTTATCATGGAATGACTAAAGTCAACTCAGAACATTTTTCTTTGGCCGAGGCAACCAGATAAAACACAACTTTAAGGCTGAATTAAAAATGGCCGAAAAAGACTGGTATTATGGATTTCTCAAGAGAAACCCAGAGATAACGCTAAGAAAACCGGAATCCACTAGCATAAATCGAATCTCAGCTTTTAACAAAGATTAGGTCTCCACATTATTTCAAAACCTTAAGAAAATATACGACAAATGCAAGTTTAAGGAGGATGCAATAGTTCGCGAAACTGAAATTTCTACGGTACAAAAGCCCTGCAGAGACTCGGGCCCAAGGGGGTTAAACAATTTGGCGCTAATACATCTAGTGAAAGAGGGAAAACAGTTACTGTTATCTGCTGTTTCAATGCTTCTAGAACTTGCTACGTGCCACCAATGTTCATATTTCCGCGCCTTAGAATGACAACTACCTTAACCAACAATAGACCCCTAATGCAATTTATTCCTGTTTAAAAAGGTGGCTGGAGCAATGGAGAGCTTTTTCACAAGTGGCTACGACACTTCAAAAAAACCGTAAAATCATCAAAGGATGAACCTGTATTATTGCTCCTGGACAATCATTCCAGCCATATTTCTTCACCAATTTTTGACTATTGGAAAAAATATGGCATTATTCTTCACATGATACCCCCGCCCCCATACGTCCCATAGGCTTCAACCATTGGACGTAAGTTTTTATGATCCATTAAAATCAGCGTTTAACAGGCAATGTGACTATCACCTAACATCGGCCGAAAGAAGCACACAATACGATTTATCTGCAATATTTAACAAAGCTTATACTCTTGTTGCTACAATGGATAAGGCCCAATCAGGATTTAGGGCATGTGGGATATGGCCTTATCAACCAGATATATTCACCGATGAAGATTTTCTACCAGCCCCAATTGTGATTGATAACGAATTGCCTTCTACTTCCTCTTCACAATGTATACCAGCTTCTCTTCAACTAGACAATCCAAATGGTAACCTTACTGAGAACTAGGGCGTATCAACATTTATTTCTTATAGATAACCGTGTTTTGTTTTGTATCCATTCGGCTACATCATGCATAAAATAAGTATTATTATATAAGTATATTATCCATTTCTGGTGTTCTAGAATGGCGAAATCGGGCAAACTGCTTTCGGAAATAATATATTATGATACTAGTGTATAAATACGCCTTTAAAGCACGTGCGACGAGTTTAACGTCGCTAGTGCTTTAATAGCTCTTATACACGTGTATCATACGCTATTTTTTCTACGATCGTAACAGAAATATAAAAACTTAGTTCGGTGACACTTTCTCCGTCACATTGTGTTAGATATTCTGGGTTATGTTGATATTCAAACTTTCGGCAGAGCGTGTTTTAATAAATTATTAAAACACGCCTCCATTATTAAAACACGCCTCCAATGGCAACGTGTTAAAAAGACGTAATTCGAGTGCTAATATTAAGAGTGCTATAAACGTCACTTTTGACACTAGAAACTGTGCAAAAAGTAGTCATTCTGACACGATCGTAGAAAAAAGATATTGTCGATTTCTAGGAGAACTTTACGGGCCTAGAAAGTAACTATGAAGGTGATTTTAATGACACAGATAGTTTAGAAGACCCGACCTATACACCAGAACTGGAGGAATTTACAGAAGAGGACAGAGACCAGGCGAATGTGGAAAGAAACGCTAATCCACAAGATGAAAGGCAAAAAAAGGTATCTGGAGGAGAAAATATCATACTGCCCAGTACATCCGATTCAAAACCGCAAAAAGGAAGTAGAAGGTAAGAAGCGACCATCACAATACAAAAGCGTAATTTGGAAGGAAAAAGCACCTAGCATAAATGAAGAACAACTACGTTTTCGTGGAAATACAGATCATGATAGAAATATTCTGCAATTAGTAACTCCTTACCAGTTCTTTTCGTATTTCTTCAGTGAAGAGCTAATTAAAAAAATGACAATGGAAAGCAATTTGTATGCAGTACGGAAAAAACCTGAAAGACCACCAGTTTTTGCAGAAGAAGAAATACGGCAATTTATTGGCATTTTATTATACACGGTTTTCATAGTTAAGTCAGCACTATTGCTAACCTTGTTATTATTGGAGCTACAAAGTCAATTAAGTAGGCAAACTAGTAGTATTTTTTTCGCCAATTACGATGGTGAAAACGGAATCAAAATCGAACATCGCGTTCGCGAGTTATGTCAAAAAGTTCTATTTTTTCAAATGGGCACTCAGTATACAATAATCACTATCGTTAGGAAGTTGAATTCTGAACAAAAAGTTTCATATGACCTTTTATCCTAATGTCAAAAATGACAAAGGTATTGATGATTTTTCAAATTCGTCAAGGTGGCTGTTATTTCATAAACAACATTCGTTTGTTTTATAAATATCATCAGGATTAAAATGTCAAATTGAAGTTTTGCTAGTAAGCAGTTTACAGTTTGTGTTTTTTGAGGGAAAAAATGCCATTCACGCATTCAGAAAAATGTGATATGATGGAATGTTATATCGTTTGTCAGAAAAAATAGCCACCGAGCTCGTGCTTTGTTCCCTATGCGTAACTTGCCAGATCGAAGGTAGTTTTTGTTTTTGTATCGTAAGTTTAGATCGAATGAAAATGTGTTCAAGAAAACTAGAACCAAGAAGCAATTCATAATAAGTGAAGCAACTGGAATTGATGTCTTAGCTTACTTTGAAGCTCATCCTACTAATTCAATCAACGATTTCATGCAACAAAGTGGACTATATTTGGGAACTATTCACAATTTCTGAAAAAGCAAAAGTTTGTGCCGTATAGGTACAGACCTGTACAGACGCTGGTACCAGGAGATCAAGAGAGTCGCATCCAGTTCTGTCTGTGGTTCATTAATAAAATCAGAATCAATGATAATTTTTGGCGCTTGGTTTGATTGGGTCAAGAATTGTAGGCCCTGTATTTTATCAGGGTGCATGAACTGGTGAGCGGTATGTCGAAATGTTAACCGCCACACTTCGAGACTTCCTCGATGAGTTGAATTTAATGGAGAGACAACAGATCTACTTTCAACAAGATGGAGCTCCTGCCCATAATGTTCGCCAGATTGATATCCTATTACAAGACTTTTTGATGGCAGATATGTATTTATCAACTAACGGCCCTATCCGTATGCCTCCTCGATCACCAGACATAACTCCTATGGATTTTTCTTTTGGGGATATGTGAAGAGTGTGGTGTATAACAGGCGGTATTATAATCTTGAGGATCTCCAGCAAAGCATCATTCATACTATCGAAACTATTGATGGTAGAGTCATTGCCAGAGCCACTAGGAGCGTTTACAAGCGGGCTCAAAAATGCTTGGGGCAAGAGGGTGATGCTTTTGAGCATCTAATTTGAATTTTGTTTTTTTAAGTTCATAGAATAATTTGAAATAAACGATATTGTTTCACTTCATGGATATTCTTCATAATTTCTATTTTATGGTAAGGCAAAGTTGCCACTAACACAGTTATCATGACGAATTTTAAAAATCATCAATACCTTTGTCATTTTTGACATTAGGATAAAAGGTCATAGGACACTTTTTGTTCAGAATTCAACTTCCTATCGATAGTGAATATTGTAGACTGAGTGTCCCATTTGAAAAAATAGAACTTTTTGACATAACTCGCGAACGCGATGTTCGATTTTGATTCCGTTTTCACCATCGTAATTGGCGAAAAAATACTACTAGTTTGCCTACTTAACTGACGTTGTAGCTCCAATAATAACGAGGTTAGCAATAGTGCCGACTTAACTATGAAAACGGTGCTTCCCATAAATAGGTTTGAAAAAATTCTGGAATTTACTTATTTCAATGATAACGCTGATTTTATTCCTCATGATCATCCAGGGCACGATAGATTGTATTAGATTCGTCCACTTGTTGACAATCTAAATGAGCGATACTCTACTGTTTCTATGGAACAGCATCTCAGCCTAGATGAACAAATGTGTGCCACAAAGGTACGCCACCATATGAAACAGTACATACCTATGAAGCGCCACAAATTGGGCTTCAAGCTTTGTGTTTTAACTGGAGCCTCAGGCTATGCTTATAGATTTGAAATATATGGGAAAGGGAAAGATTCACATGAATGATGATTTATCTCATTTGGGAATTACAGGAAATGTTGTGGTAAGGTTGTGCAGATACATACCACGAAACTTAAATTGCCGACTGTACCACGATAATTATTACACTAGTTTACCACTGATAACATATTTTACTACAGAAGGAATCTATTCTCTAGGAACTGTTAGAAGACATCGTATGCCCAATTGCAAGTTGCTAACGGAAGCATCGCTAAAAACGCACCACGTGGCACATGTCATGAGTACGTCGCATCGGTTGACGGTGTTGATGTTTCTTCCATAATATGGAACGACAATAAGTATGTTACCCTACGTTCATCAGGAAAGCAACCAGAATCTAAAGTAAACAGATACGATAGGAAAGAAAAAAAAAGAATATCGAAGTAGACTGTCCCTATATTATTCGTGAATATAATCGTCATATGGGCGGAGTAGATTTATTAGACAGCATACGAGTCGGTACAAAATCAGTTTGAAGAGTCGCAAATGGTATTTACGATTTTTTTACCATTTACTAGATTTGACCGTCGTCAATGCCTGGTTTTTGTATAGAAAGGTTCGATAGGCAAGTGATCAAAAGGATTTTTTATTATATCTGCATCAGAATCGCCGTTTAAAGCACGCCTGAGCGTGCGAAAACAGGCGCTTAAAGCTCGCCGAGCTGTAAGGGTTGTCAAGGAAACGACCGAATGCAACAACGGACGTGGACGCGACTAAAACGTAAACAATTCTCGTAACTATAGTAGTAATATTATTATGCTCTCTCGATTTATTACGACAAAAATTATTTCTAAGTTTTTAGTGCGTAATTTATTTTCAGTATTGCAGGTATAATAAAAAATAGCGTAAAGTATTCCTGGATAACTGGTCTTTAAAACACTTGCTCTATTTCGAACACTCCGGCTACGCCGTCGTGCTCGAAAACTCGCGCATGTTTTAAAGACCTTGTTATCCACTCATACTTTAATATACTATTATGAAACAATCTGATTTTCGAGCAGAAATTGCAGAAACATTATGCAAAATTGGCAAATGCTCTTCAAAACGCGGCAGAACAAGTCCTTCAGAAATAGAAATCGCTGAAAAACGAAGAAAAGGTCCAGATCAACATGTACCTCCGAAAGAAGCCAGGACAGACCAACTAGGACATTGGGCTGTTCATGAAGACGGGAAAATGAGATGCAAATACCCAAAGTGCCAAGGATTCACATACATGAAATGTGAGAAGTACGGTGTGGAATTACGCCTTAATAAGTCGAGCAACTGTCTTAAAAAGTTTCATGTTAATTAGTACTACTTATGCATGCTATAGCTATTTGGCAACATTACTTTTTTTATAAAAATAGTCGTACATATGCAAAAGTTTTTTTTCATTTTTTTTTACTGTTACCGTAAAACCGCCATACTTTGCCCAGGTGGAGTTAACTTTGCCCATGTTAGACTTTTTTGATAATTATTTTAGTAATCTGGCAACGTGTAAAGTCAGTTTGTTGGTGGGGACTCGCTGAGAACTTGTATCGCGCCATCACAGTGGAGTTACATTAGCGAAGATGTGTCTCCGGCAACATTTTATAAAACGTGGTTGAAATTGGTTGGAAGTTATCGTTTATGCAGAGGCTTTAACTTTCTCCACCTCATTTTATTTTCTTTCGATCATCTTTCAACCTAGATTAATTTGTTGAATACTGGGTTAAACACTATGTTTGAATACTTCATTTACAATTAAAATTGTTCCTTTACCGATACGATTTGGTAACATATTCTTAAAATTGCGGTCTAAGATGGGCAAAGTGTGGCGGTTTTTTACAGTACTTTTTAACGAAATACACCACAAAATGAATATCTGATTATAAAATAAAAAATAAAAAATCATGCATTTAAGGGCTAAGTCTGTTTTGCACCAAATAAATAATAAATGATTAGTACGAGTAGGTACTGCTCTTGTGCGCCGGCCCACTAACCTTCTGTGTTTATTTAACTAGGTATGTAAGAAAATTGTAAAATGAATTTTGTCAGCTTTGATATGTAATAGCTGAAACAAAATATAATGATAATAATAATAAAACAAATGAAATAGCCTTCAACATCTAAAAATATTGGTGAGCGACAGTTACACAAAGAAGGCAATTGGGTACTTGATTTTGGGTCGTATTTAGGAAAATTAATCGTTGATGTTACAAAGCAGAAACTTTTAGAAAAACCGGATCTGTCTTATAAATTTCCATCGTCAGGGCCTAGAAACTTAAAATTGTAGATAAAAGAGTGAAGGTGGCTAGCTTACTCATCTCTAGATTCTGTGTTCTGCAAGTATTGTTCGTTATTTTCCACTGTTGTTGGGAAACAAGCTAGTAAGGGCGACAAAATGCTTAAAACTTCCTTTAAAAAGTGGAAGGATGCCAGAAAAGAAATCAGAAATCAGGAAAAACATTTGTCCATAAGAATTGTCTCGAACAAGTCCCTAACTTTTTAGATAGTATGAGAAAATCTGAAAGTATGGTTTTAAAAATTGACAAACATAGAAAAGATCAAATAAATAGTAATGGGGAAAGCCTTAAACTCATAATTAAAACAGCGATGTATCTTGCTAGATTAGGAAACTCATTTCGAGGTCACCGTGACTCTGGACCTCTTAATATAA
This sequence comes from Agriotes lineatus, assembly GCA_940337035.1. Taxonomy (NCBI): domain Eukaryota; kingdom Metazoa; phylum Arthropoda; class Insecta; order Coleoptera; family Elateridae; genus Agriotes; species Agriotes lineatus. The sequence continues at coordinate 45,686 of CALNHX010007977.1, forward strand.
ATGAACCTCCACTTAAAGGACAGGGCAATTTTCGGTCTTTACTCAAATTTCGAATAGAAGTAGGAGATAAAATTTTGGCAAAACACTTAAGCACAGCCAGGTGCTAATGCAACCTATATTAGCTGGCAAATACAGAATGAAATAAAATCGTCGTTCAATTCAATTTTATTTAAAAACTCGTAAATACTTCTAAGTTTTATGCAACGAGACCACCGACATAAGTGGTACTACTAAAATGTCATGTGTAAGGTTTGTGGAAAATGCCATGATGAGGGAAGAATTTTTACACTTTACTCCTGGTTCTGAATTAGAGACGCTGTTTTAGCAAATACCATCTGCAACACCACGATGAAAGTAGGGCTAGATGTAAAAAATCTGGTTGGCCAAGAATACAATGAATCCCAAATCCCTTTACGTTCATTGTTCTACACACTACTTTAAATTAGCACTTTCTAATGGATATTCAGTGGCAGAAGTACGAAACTGTCTGGGTACTATCGAAACGATTTATATATTTTTTTTAATTTTCCAAAACAACAACGTGTGCTGGAAAATGAGATCAATAAATTCGTAGAAAAACCAAAAATAGACAAACTGAAAGATTATGTTCCACTAGATGGATTCAGAGACATGATGCCGTGGATGCATTCGTTTCTCTTCTAAAGCCAATGATAAATTCCTAGTTTGAGATTGTCCCATGAAACGATAAAAAACGGCAACCGACGCTCAATTACTTTCATCGGCAATTTGTCAAAGTAGCTTTCTTTTGTGTACTTTTGTGATAAAAGCTGTGTTTTCGTTGACTTTACCACTAAGCAAGTACTTACAGATCCCAAATTTGGGTCTCAGTTTAGCTCTTGAGTCAGATGCAAATGTAAATAAATCGTTAAAAAAAGAGGGAAGACGACGAGAAGTCATTTACAGATATTTATCAGGATCCCAAAACGATTTGTGACGAGTTTGATATTACAATTAATTTTACAATCTAGAACCACTAATCAGCAAACAAACAGAAATAATGTTCCTGGATCATCGCAGGAAGAATATTATCCAAGGGCTAGTTATATTCCGTTGCTCGACCCAACAATACAGGCAATAGATGCAAAACTTATTAACCCGTTAACGCCCAGCATTACCATATTGTTACGACTATGGGGTTTCCTTTAGTATCACTATACACCTGTGTTTCTAACTTTCAATGCTAGATGGCGTTACAGTTTGCTTTGGAATATAGCCCCTATATTTACATATAGTAGCGACAACGATTGATGTTGCCGCTGGGGCAAAATCACGTTGGTATCCCATAAGTCCCTAGCATATTTAAAAATCGCCTAGGAAGTTGCATAATTAAATTAAAATGTGACATTGACAGTTGTCGTGTTTTTATTCATTTTTCCCTTCGGGGGTTAATTTGAAGTCGAGGACGTGGGAATGCTAGGGTGTTGTGTCGATAAGTGTAAAAATAGTGGCAGAAAAGGATTTCAGGTATTCAGATCTGCTATTTTTTCACTGTTTACACTGAAATTTACCGTTTAGTAACTTTTTGTATTTTCATGTTTGCATCAGGTTTGCCCCATGATGTCGCTACTATTTATAATAGAGGGGCTATACTTTGGAATAGGGTACCTATATTAAGAGGGTATTGACATGGAGCAAACAAACCATAAGATCGATTTTCGCGTATTCCGCTGACGGCCGCCATTAGTCTGCCAAGTTATCATTGTGGTATGTGTGTGGTAAAGATAAATCGAATTTACAACTTAAATTCATATTAGACAGAATATATAATAAAACGTATCAGTGATCACTAAGTAAGTGTTTGTATAGATAAATTCTCTGACCACGTTTTTACCTGTACAACTTAAATGTTTGGTTATGTCGTTATGCGTAAGTTTATACGAGATACAAATTGAATTTTAAATGTAAAATATAAAACAGTGGAAGGCACTAATTCACTTTTATATATAATATAGTAAATAAGTAATAACTTTCAGATAACTGAAATTTCATTATGCCGGGTTGTGCAGCTATTGGTTGTAGTAATCGACCTGAGAAAGGTTTTTTAATGAAAGCATTTCCAAGAGATCCTGCTAGACGAAAGGAATGGACAATACGAATGAAAAGAAACAACTGGACACCTACAAACAAATCTGTGTTATGCGAGGTAATTAATTTAATATGCTAAGGTATTATGAAGGAACTATTGTTAACAGGTCCATTTTGAAGCAGAAATGTGGGAAAATACAAGAGAGGATGATTCAAAAAGGTTAAAATAAAGTGTGGTTCTTACTATATTTTCATTTTTTAAAACCAAACCAACTAGTAAACCACCTTAGGAACGAACAGTCAACTTTCCACAAGTAAATATATCTGAAGAAATTAGTATTCCATCTACTTCTGCCACTGCTGTTGAATCAAGATCACAAATAGATAGTGAGAGCTGTACTTCAACTTGTTCTTGGTCATCGAATTTAACTGAAGTTCAGGGAGAAATGAAACATTTAAGGAATGAAAATAGGAAACTTAAAAATAAACAAACAAATTGTACATAAAAATATTATATTTAAAAAGAGTTTACAAACACTCCCAAAAGAAAGTGAGAAACTAGTCCCGACTAAAACAAATAAATTTGGACGTGGAACAATATCAAGGTTTTAAACTTTTACATTCTATTTTCAATAGAAATCAAATCACGGCTTTGAAAAAACCTATGAGATTTAAAACATGGTCCAATGAAACTGTCACATAATCTTTAAAATTAAAGTTTGCATGTGCCAATAATGGATATCAGCAGTTGATCAATCAAAAACTGTAATTGGCATCGTTGCGGACATTGTCTAGATTAGAAAATGAATTTGTGCAAGACTTTATGGACTCATTGTATGTTTTTGTTTGTTTGTAGGTAATTCAGTTGATGGAGGAGTTTATGAAAGTGTTTTATTTTAAATAATAACATAAACTGAAAAATTGGGTTTGAGAATACATAAAATCACTTCAGACATGGGATCATCCAATAACGCATTTTGGGAAAAATGGAAAAGTAGTTGCGGGTCGTCATAGCCAAATTAAACATTTTATTTACCATCCACTAGATTCAAACTGTAAAATTTATATCATTGCAGACGTGCCTCATTTATTTAAAAATATTAAGAGTACGTTAGTTAATAAAAAAATCATTTACATATCAAACGATATAAAAAATAAGTATAACCTGCCAACAAATGAAATTAAAATAGATCACATTCATGACAATCACCTATCAGAAATATTTTGACTTTTTATTGGCTCCCAAAATTAAGTGAAAACGCTTTCATCATTTTGTTGTATTGTTACTGTTCATGGTGGCTTTGGTTAATTGGCAATGTTCTTTTGTTTATTTTTTTGTGTTGATTTGGCAAAATATAAAAAATATTATTTAAGTCAATGATTTTTATAATTAAATTACTCCATTAAATTCTATTTTAATGAAATGATTTAAATCTGCTCAACCCTGCTCAGATCTCAGACTATTTGAATTTCCTATGACTCAGTAAACGTGTATTATGTAGGCAGGTAGTAAATGACCCCTTAAGAAAATAATCTACTAAGGAATGTAGTTATTGCTGTTAGTTTAGTAGGCAGGTAAGAAGCTTTTGCCATAATAATGGCATTTGCAGGTTCATGAAATTTTGCCAGGAAATGTATTCTTCTTAAAGTAAATTTTATTCTTTTCCTCATTTACGTTTGTAAACCTCTCTGTGTATTTGTACATGAAATCAGTACGTTGCTAGAAACCGTGCATCCAATATTTGTAATTTATTATAATCAACCACAATCCGCAAAACTACTGAAATTCGTCATGAGCCGGTAAATTTTATCAGGTAGATGAAAAGGAATGAGGGGGGGAGTATCAATATTCTAGTACTGTCGGAGTCGGGAGTCGAAGTCGGATTTTATTTTACCGACTCCACAGCCCTGGTAAATACAATGACACCATTAATTTTTTTGAAAGTTTTATGCAGATTATACCAGAATTGTATGTTGGTCAAGATAGATCTTGGAAGCCATCACAAACCAAAACAGTAATATCAACCTAGTCAATAGTAGATTTACAGAATATGTTTTTAAATGACATGAATTATATATTTGTATTAACGTCAAGATTTACACACGATTGTTTTGAGAATCTGTTTAGTTCAGTGCGTGCTAAACAAGTTAAACCTACTGCTGTTCAATTTAAAAATAATGTAAAACTTATATCTTTATCACCGTATATGAAAGATTCATCTAAAAGCAGTTATGAAAAAGATGACTGAGAATTCTTATCCGATTTTTTAGAAACTCTAAAATCTGAAAAACCTGTAAAATATGATGTCATAAAAATCCCAGCTAATGTAACAGTCATGCCTTTAAATTATAGTGAAAAGAGCTCGCTTTATTATATTGCCGGATATATTTCTAGCATTCAAAAAACATCTAGAACATGTACAAATTGTGTGTCGCTCTAGGCTCCAAGCAATTTAAAGATTTGCAGGCCAAGAGCATACATTATTTTATTGCAATATAGATACTTAATTATTTTTGTAAAATGGATTTTTTTGCTAGCGCACTCGTCCTAATCGAACCTAAGCGCAATGGACATGAGTAGTGATACCACTGCAAAAATATTCTACTTAACTTTGACTAAGAATGCTATTCGGGAGACTATTCAATGAACCAAACTACTTTTTCAAATTAGTTTTCAGTAAATCTAGCAACAAACTACGCAATTTCTATAGTAACAGAACACTAATATTGACTTTTTCTAATAAAAAACACATTTGTTTAAAATAGTCACTTGAATACCTTCTAGGAAGATATATCCACTGATATTTTTTTGATTGGTGAAGAAACATCAAAATTCTGGATTTTCATTGGTCACTTTTTGACAGATGACAGGTGAATTGAATAGTCACTGATATGCCGAGCTTCCCTCGACCGTCTGCTCTGATTCAGGTTTTTAGGTGGTTTCCTGAGTCAACAGAGTACCTTCTCTGAGGCGAATGCCGGGGTAGTACTTCTCCACCTTTTCTGGCCTTTCTTCCATTCTCCACACCTCCTTTCTCTCACCCATCCTAAACTCCCGTTCTTAGCGGAAGAGGGACGCAAGGTCCCTATAGCAGCCCGCCAGTTGGGGGAATTGAAATGACCCTAACCTTTCCTTTTTCACTAATATGCTGAACATTAACATTGAAAATTAAATAATTTAGCCTATAGGGAAACAAATACAAATAACTGCAGATTATGCTACATATCATTGTATATCTGCATGAAAAATATATTGTACTACTCCACTCGACTGCAATTTTGTTCACCTCATGTTGTGGTAAGTTAATCCCATACTACAGTCTAATGCATATCCGCGAGACAGGCGTCATTATAAAGCAAGGAAATTGTCTATTGCTCAGCCGTCTTTAAGTATATCCAATAAATTATAAGCAACGCCTCACGGTTCTAACCATTACTGTGAATTGCTGTTTACGCAGCAATTGCTGATCCCACTGTACACTTGTACAATTTACAGTTTCGCTAGTTATCTTAATAGCGTGTCATTTGCAATATCTAAAATTAACAAAGAGTCAGTTTCTGGCCACTAAACGCTTCCGGCGATTTGGAGCTTTCATCTCTGCAATTGATGTTGAGAAACACACATACTTTGGGTGTGGTGTAATTTATACCTACTTAATTTTTTAAACAAAATAAATGTATTTCTATTATTATACGGTCTTGAATAACATTTCTTAATTTGGTAATTTGACGTGTTTTGGCGTAACCATTCTTATGTGAAAGGTTGAGGTTGAGATACACAAATATTGTTGATGTTGAAACATACACAATCTAATTTAACTTAGTTAACTAACTTCTTTTACAGAAATGTACATCTAAGTTAATCTCTTTCACAAGTTTCTCAAAAAAACTAATATATGCACTTGCCTCTCCAAATTTATACTATTTCTGTCTGCTTCACTTTATAGAAACTAAACCGTTGTTTACACGATCACATTTGAGATGGTAACCGTTACCCTCAATTATGATTATAGCACAGTAAATGTTATTTTTAATAATAGCATTTGATATGAAACAGAAACGTGCCCATATCAAAGCAATTATCGACTCACTTTAAATTATCACCAAGCGGTTTAATGAAACAAGCAAAATCGGTAGTCCAAACCATCGATCTCTACAGGGATATTCCATTTTTAAAACCCCAAAGTTTTCGATTAAAATTTATCAGTTTTTAATTTATGACCTTTAAAAGCAATTAAAGAAGGCATCGAATGGTTCCCGCAAGTTATAAACACCTAAAAAATAGCCCCAGATTAAAAAACATCGAAATAACCTTTGATCTGCCCATAATTAGGATAAAGTGGAAATATTTGCCGTATCACAGGACTAGAAGAGACCAACCTGGCCGTCTCTTACATCTCTATTTCTCCGCTTCCAGCCATGTCGTGCCGGTCCCATAGCAATAAATTTTGTCAAATAATGCTATTAGCATAACCCAACATTTTATTCTGGCGTAAGAGCATTACTGTTGTGCCAATAACACAAATCAGTCACGTCTGGACTAGGAAGCAGAGTTGCTAACGTTGATAAAATGGAAATAGCCGATAAATGGCATCTTTCTGCAATTAACGTGATTTTTTATCGGTATAATTTTAGATTGTACTTTATTTCTACTTTCATAAACCTACAACTGAATTTTGTTTTCTTGTGTGGATATTAGATTTTACAAATTTTCATGTAATACATATTCATAGTCGTTAGCCTCCTTTAACTTTAGTTCGAGGATAATTTATCCTGTACGGAAGTTCATGTGGGGCCTGAACACTTCGTCGAATGCCTTCAACGCCGAAAGCCAAATATGCTCACAATGCCGAAGTATGAGGAAGGACACTACACCGAACGAAGCCCACAACGCCGAAAATTGTCCAAGGACACTTCGCAGAGGGATGTCTACAACGCTGTAAGATACGGCTGCACAATGCGCCAAAAAATATCGATATTGCCGAAGCATGTCCAAATCGCCGAAAGAGATGAACCTTTAGTATCGAGGATAATTTATCCTGGACGGAAATTTCATGGAGCAGTTGAACACTTCGCTGAATGCTCACAACACCGAAAACAAAATATTTCCACCTCGCCGAAGGATGAGGAGGGACACTACACCGAACGAAGCCTACATCGCCGAAAACTGTCTAGGGACACTTCGCCGAAAGATGTCCACATTGTCGAAAGATGTGGAGGAATACTACGTCGAACGATAGCCACTTCGCGGAATGATGTGTAGGGATACTACGTCAAAGCATGCCCATATCGCCTAAAGAGAAGAACCTTTAGTGAAGAGAATCATTTACCATGTACGGAACACTTCAACGAATGCATACAACGCCGAAATTCAAATATGTTCACACAACCTAAGCATGAGGAGGGACACAACACAGAACGAAGTCCACATCGCCGAAAACTGTCCAGGGACACTTCGCTGAAGAATGCCCACAACGCCGAAAGATATGGAGGGACACTGCCCCGAAAGATTTCTAAATTGCCAACATATGTTGAGGGATACTACGCCAGGGGATGCCCAAATCGCCGAAAAAGCGGAAGCTTAGTGTCGAAGATAATTTGTCCTGTACGGAAGCTTTACGGAGAACCTGGACACTTCGCTGAATGCTCACAACGCTGAAAGCCAAATATTCCCATATCGCTGAATGATGAGGAGCGACACTAGGCCGAACAATATCCACATTGCCGAAAACTGTCCAGCAACACTACGCCGAATGATGTGCACAACGTCGAAAGATATGGAGGGACACTACGTCGAATGATGACCACTTCGCGAAATGATGTGGAGTGATACTAAGCCAAAGGATGCTCACATCGTCGCAATTTATCCTCTACGGAGATTTCACGGCGGATCTGGACACTTCGCTGAATGCTCACAACGCCGAAAGCTAAATATGCCCACATCAACGAAATATGAGAAGGGACACTACGCCGAACTATACCGACATTGGCGAACACTATGCCGAATAATGCCCACAACAACGAAAGATATGTAGGGACACTGCTCCGAAAGATACCCACACCGCCGAAATATGTGGAGAGACACTACGCCGAACCATACCCAGATCGCTGAAAGATGTTGAGGGGCACTTGCCAGACGCATGTGGCCCATTACCACCGTGAACGGGCCTAGAACAGTTCGTCGTATGCCCACAACGCCGAAAGCTAAGAATGCCCCACATTCTAGAAAGACGCAGATGCACACTACGCCGAACCAACCCCACATCGCCGAAAATGTACAGGGACACTGCGCCGAAAAACATGAAAAGCTAAATTTTACAATTTGTACAATTTTACCAATTTTATAATTGCGGCTGCTACTAACAATTACCTCACTACAAAAACAGTATATGTCTGTATATCTTTTGGCGTTGTGGGCATCTTTCGGTGTAGTGACCCTGCAAAGTTTTCGGCGATGTGAACGTGGTTCGGCGTAGTTTCCTTGTCCATTTTTCGGCGATGTGGGCATCTTTCCCTCTTTTAAGTTTAACCATTAAATTATACCATAGTTAATCAAATTGGCAAGGGTGCACACATAAAATTTAACCTTTCATGCTTTTCGGCGGTGTGGGCATCTTTTATGATGCTGGTGGCTTTGGGCGTTATGAACATATCGCGTACTGTTCTAGAGCCGTTCACGGTAGTAATGGGTCATCTGCGACTAACATTACGCTTCTCTGTAGCTGACTACATCACACCATCATTGTTTAGCATATCAATATATGTTGTGTATAGCCTTGTTACTCTGTTCCAACGTCTACCCAGTGTACACAAACACGTTGAACTAACATTGAAGCATAACCTTGGAGCAATCATTATATTAACGTCGAAGTGTCGCGAAAATCAACCGATTTTTCACCGTTCTGTGGTTATAACGTTTAATAAACGATATAATTATGTAAATAGTTTAGAATTACTAATATTCAACTAATTTAGGTTGAGAAAGTGACGTTAACTGTTTAACTCAAATTCAACGTTTAATTTTCAACGAATGACGTTTTTTCAACTATGCAACGCCTTTTCGACGTATTTTCAACGTACGTGTGCCTGCTGGGTAATGGTACGATAGAAATGTTGATATTTACAAACACAAAGCGGAGCATTTAGTATTTATACCTTCAGAACAAACCGCTAGGATAAAAGACAATGAACCGAAGTCATTTAGCTGTATCCTATAAATGTACGGCCTTTTACCATTCAGACACCGTTTATATGTTTCCCAATTTCAGATTAACCTCCCAACATGGCAACACTATTAAAAAACCTCGTCTTACCTCCACTTCGTCCGCCTGTTCTGAAACCACGTTTTGCCTGCGCGTCGGTCATCTTCAGGCTCTTGACCAGTGCCGCCCTCTCTGCCGACGCCAGATACTTCTGATTGTGAAACCTCTTCTCTAGTTTGGCGATTTGTAGCCTAGTAAACGAGGTCCTATACGTCTTCCTCTTGGGACGTGTTCTGTTTTGGTACGGGTACCCGATCCGCCTGACCATGGGAAACGCTGCAAAGAAAAAAAAATTAGCGTCTAGCCTCGCTAAGAGTCTAAGGTGCAAAGGAGGCAATTCTGGGAATACATTCTATGGTGGGTGTTGGACTACAGACGAGAATTGTTTGTAAACCTGATAATCTGTTTGCTTTCTGTCTGCTTGATTATGGCCTTAGCAAATATAACATTGCCTATCATTAATCGTTCGTTAGAGGCTGGCTTGATTATCGGCACAGACCCTTCCCTGTCTGAGGACACCAAGCTACCAATTGATGTTGCTGCTGATATGAAAACTGCAGCCAAGAAAGCAGCAGTTTGGGCATATACAAAATGGAGGACAGTTCCAGACAATGTCAGGACAATGTATACTGGTAGTGTTGCTGTGGCTGTGATGGCAGGAATGTGCAGAACTGTAGGTACCACTAATGACGGCGATTGGGTGAGCGGGGCTCAGGCACTGGCGGCCATAGAGGCTCCAGATGCCGACACCCAGGCAAGAATCTCAGCTGAGCTAACTGTGGACAACCTCAGGTCTGCCCTGCCCATCATGATAGCAACAAAGGCCAACTGGTGGCTCTGTAACCATCACACTGGCCAAGGGGAAGCGGTAGGATATGCCCGAAAAGTCCTGGTGAACAAGTTTGGAGTAGACATGAGGAAGGATCACACAGATATGGCTCATACCGTAGGGCACTGGTGCAGCACGTTGCCGGTCCTCAGCAAAGCAGGAATTGCCAATGTAAGAGGAGTTAGTGCTGCGCTCCACACAGGAACTACTGTTTTGAGCTGTCATCAAATGCCAAGTTAAGATTCACTAGCTTCCCTGCAGGAACTCATCGCTTAGTATTGGCGTATGAGTCTGCAAAGAGGCTTGTTCGGGCCCCGATTGTCAGGCTATGCCCGAGTGCTAGTGACTTCTGGCATAAGAGCTAACAGGGAGGTCATGGCAGATCCAGCAAGGTGCTTCTTACATAACTGGAGAGGGCAGATTTGCCTATGATGATGGGGATAACAATTCAATGCTTGGTCGCCTGGGCACATATATCAGGCAGACATTCCCTAAATCAACCCTGGCTGCATCCCCTCACCTGGGAGCATCCAAGGTTGAGAGCTACGAAGATTACTCTCCTGACTGGGCCCACACAATCATGCAGTACAACGTTGCTGCTATGGACAATGCTCAGAAGGCTGTAGCTGCAATGGGTCAGCAGTCATCGGCAATATCTGACGATGAACTTGCAGCCCTCAAGTCAAATTTCTAGAAAGGCCAGGACCTGCAACTCCTGGCAGGCAGATGCCTCCTCCGCCTAGGACTCCCCCTAGTCCACCTTCCCCGGGAGGGCAGCCAGGACCATCGCAGACGCCCGGGCCTCGAAGAAGCACAAGAACAAAGAAGCCTCCAAAGTATAGGTCATAGTTTCTACAGTGTGTTCTTCTTCACAAGGTGCATAACCGCAGTTGTTGAGTTCTCGTTCTCGTTATCGTTTGTACTTGGTGACTGGCTTCTTGTCTGGGGAAGCTAACGTTTCTTTGACTGATCATAAAATATTCTGAAAATTTTATATTAGTCTTGTAATTAACAAAAAATAGTAAAGCAGCTTTTAGTTGTAATTTCTTTTGTTTGGGCAAATGTATTAAATTTTATATTGGGATGTAGCTGCTGTAATTATCTAGGGAGGTATTACAATATATGTCTTTCAAGTGCAGTTTCAGTATTTGTAAAAAACTAATTACAATCTAGGCAACCAACACAACAATTTATTCATTTTGATGACGCTATTAACAAAGCATTTAGGCGGAGTAAGCAGCTTACAGCTGATTACAGTCTAGTTGTTGGAAACCGAAACCAGCAGAGGTTTGCACACCTAAAATAAATATTGGCCTTGAATTTTTATTTTGCAGTACTACATTATTTTTGAATTATGTATTTCTTTTATTAAATTTGTTTTTTATTTGGGGATAGAGAATTTAGGTTTGATAAACGTTGAAACTCCGTGATACAAGCTTTCAAACAAAATCCGAACTTGTCAGTAAGAGATGTGGCCAAAAAGGTTGGAACATCTTCATCGTGTGTTCAAAAAGGAAAAAACAGGAGTGGACTGAAAACATTCAAGGTGCAGAAAGCTCCAAATCGGGATGCAAAACAAAATTCCAAAGCGAAGACCCGCGCAAGAAAACTATACACCAATTTTTTAACAAAAGTGGATTGTGTAATAATGGACGACGAGACGCAAGTGTCTTCCAACAGCTTCCCGGTCAAGAATTTTTTACTTGCAAACAACATTGCGACGTTGACGATAAATACAAAAAAAATCGAAATTTGCTGGAAAATATTTAGACTGGCAAGCAATCTGCACTTGCGGGAGAAGTTCAAGTTTTGTTACGAAAGGCACCATTAACAGTGAAATATATTTAGAAGAGTGTTTAAAAAACGCCTGCTACCATTTATACAGTCACAATGTTATTGACTGGTATGCAATGAATGGACTCACTTTTGTGCATAAAGATAACAATCCACCCAGCAGTTCCGAACTTCGACCCATCGAACAATACTGGGCTATTGTAAAGCGAGCACTCAGAAAAACGAAGAAAACTGCTAAATATATTCTTGACTTTCAGAAAAAGTGGAATAAGGCGACAAAAAACGTTACTACTACAAATGTGCAACAGTTGATGTCTAATGTGAAACGAAAAGTTGGAAATTTTGGTTACGGGCATTAATAGTGTGCAATCTATACAAATACGTTTCAAAAACAGTATTAATAAGTTAAAAGTTAACAATAGGTTAAAGAAATAAATAATTTTTGAAATCTCTGTTTTGTGTCTGTGGCCAGATTTTTTTCGTGCACAAACTTTAATATACATTAAATTGTAATAACACGTTCTTATTATTTGCAACATTGAGAATTGTTGTTGTTTAAAAGGACACATTACTAATAATATTCGTTTAAGTACAAATCTTCATTACATTTTAATTTGATTATAACTCCATTCCAACAATTTTGATTTTAAGTTACTAACTATATTTAATATAGCTTTCACTAAATTTCGTCTATTAGTATTTTGACGCATTTAGCATACAGCCCCAAAATTGCTGGCTGTTAGTTTATTTTGCCTTTCCTTTTGCCATGTTGGATTCATACTTTGCTCTACAGTATTGTAAAGTCACTTTTGTGAACTACTTCCGCCATAGAAAGTAAAAATGTATTTCTTGCAATGGCAAGATCGTATTCGCTTTTGTCATCCACAGTTCCTTATGACACAACGCCGTAATAAAATTTTTCATTACAACACGTCGACTTTTTTTAATGGAAGTTTTATGAGCTTTGCTTCTGAATCTATTAGCGTAACACTTGGTGAATGTACTTCCTTCGCCACCCGACAGATTTTCTTGTACGATGTCAACAAGCAAGCCATGATTGTTGTAACTAATAGCAGCTGCTTGCAGCGAATTCTATTAGAACAACGTGTACAAAAATTAATTCCTTTCCCCCAACCAGCTTATTAACTATAGAATTATAATTTGCTACGCAATTACTATGTACCGGGTGTTCCAATAAGAATGGCTCTCGGCCATATCTCAGGAACCGTTCATAGTACAGAATCAGGAAAAAAATATTTATCATAAAAGTGACCAAGAGAAAATGCTGGAAATTATTTTCAAGTTTGTGGGTTGACCGCTAGGGGACGTAAGCGCAATCTGAAATTTAAAAAGCCGTTTTTTTTCGAAATTTTGCTTAATTAAGAATAGCTAAATTATATCTTGTTTTAGAATTTCGAAAAATTCGGTTCTTTTTTGTCTAATACTTTTAGCTCTATCTCTTAAAATAAAGTGGTGCTGACTGTTGACGCTCCAAAACTGTATTTTAACGTTTTAGCTTTTCGAGAATTCCATATTTAAGTTTGTCAAATATAACCATTTTTTGTATAATGACAATGTTTTGTGAGCACGTTTTAGTACCGCCGTGGTTAAGCAAAATACGCACACGAACGACTAAGCAATGCACATGCAGACCCCATACATGGAAATATTTGATCTATTCAACCAGATCCGGATTACGATATTGCTATGAACACATTTGATGATCAAAATTCTCTTGAAATTCATAACACTGGACTTCGAATTAATGGCACATTACTGTACTATTGCACATGTTTTATTATAAAAATAAATGTATACAGGGCGTTTTTAAAGCGACTCTATGGTTTAGAGATACACTATAACATAAAAGGAAGACTAAAGCTCCATGTAGGTTTTCTCTTTCATCTATACTATGGTAGCATTTTCAATTGCTACTTACAATCTAATCAGGGCCGCCACGTGTAGGTGTACAGATTGTTCATTGCACAAGGGTGGCTAATTAAAGGGGTGGAATTTTGATTTATTATATGTACAGTACGACACAGCACACAAGACATAGTCTTTAGCATCGGACAGATAAGTAAAAAACCATTGAAATACAATAAAAGGATGGATTTCGTGTACCCCGATTTTGAAAAAGCATTTGACAGTGTACAAAGAGAAGATGTTTGACAAATACCAAGGAACACAAAAGGACTAATAGGTGTTATCAAATCCCTCTATGCAACTCATACATCGTTCATCAGGACAAATCACATAAAATCAACAGGATTTGAACCAATAACAGATTTGCGACAAAGCTGCATTATGAGTCCCTTACTTTTCACATCAGCTAATGCTTGATGAAGCGGTCAAGAACTGTCCAAAGCAATTAAAACCACTGCTTATAGGAAACTGGAGAATGCAACAGATCAAATACTATGTGTTACTGTATACAGATGACATGGTTATTATGGAAGTGACAGAAAACGACTTGGAGAATAATTTGGGCATCTGAAGTAACCAGCTAACAAAGAATATAAAAATAAAAGCAAACCCCCTCCCTATAGACCCGGCGCCGATGCCCTCGCGATATCAGGCGGAAATGTACCAAGCTCCTCATATGTAATCTGTCATTCCAACGTCCAGTTCGCGAAATCGCCCAGGGCACCAACCAAGGACTGTAAGGCGCTACCGAAATGTACCAAGCTGAGACTTGAAGTGGGTAAATTAAAGAATTTTTATGGATTTATCCACGATACCAAAGTCGCTAACCGCCCATTTGTCCGAGGAGCAACAATTCGCCTTAGCTCTTTTTATCCAGGGTAAGGATCAACAACTTCAAATAAAAGAACTCCAACACCAGTTAGAAATGCAAAAATTAGAGGATAAACTGTGCAAAACCAACTATAAAATGTTGTTAGCTTATCAACTGCTGAGTGTAAGAAGTGTCATAGTTTCATCCGGTAGCGGAAGGTCAGCGCATCGCCTGCAGCCCCATGCAGCCCAAACACGCTCAGTATTGTCCTAAATTTTTGCATGCATAATTAGTGAGAGATTTGCATTAACGTTAAAACTGTGAATTTATTTAATTATTTCCGAAGTTTATATTGTAGTGGCAAGTGAAAACCTATTTTACATAAAAATTACTTACTGGTGAGATTGAACTGGTAAGAATTTTGAAATTAGAAGTTAAATAGGTAAATAATATTTTAGCGTGTAATAAGCTGTTTGACGATGCCAGGAACTAGATGTACGGGCAGCTCTTTGCACCAACAGCCTGGTCAAAAGAAAAGCTGCTGGACAAAATATTTCGTATCATCGTTTCCCCAAAAACACAGAAATATCAAAACAATGGATTGTTAAATGCCGCAGGGACGGTAAATGGAATCCCAATACTAGTTATATTTGTTCGGTTCACTTTTTGGATGGCGATTTTGAAAGAGATTTAAAAGCTGAATTATTAGGTAAATTGATATCTTATTTTTTTTATTAAAAAAACATTAATTTGCTCTTCATAGGGGTTAAGGAGAAAAGATGATTAAAACCTAATGGTATACCTTCACAGCATTTAGGAAATGGAATAAATTTAAGTAGTTTAAGTCATAATAGTATTCAGCGAATGGCAAAAGGGCGTGCAAAACGATGCGTTTCTGAATTGTTAAGTACTAAAGAAAATTATTCCACTGATTTACCTCAAAACTACAATGAAGAATTTCCAACACCATTGGTTAATCCCTCTCAACATTTATCATCAAACGAAGCAACTAGTGATCAAAATATTGATAAAGAAAATTATTCCACTGATTTACCTCCAAACTACAATGAAGAATTTCCAACACCATTGGTTAATCCCTCTCAACATTTATCATCAAGCGAAGCAACTGGTGATCAAAATATTTTAGCAAAAATATCAACAACTACTTAAGGAAAATGAGCAACTGAAAAATCAATTAAGAGATAACCAAAAGCAAACAAAAATAAAAATACGCAAATTACAGAAAGAATTGTTCTACAAAGTTATTAGAAGTTAAAATAAGGCAGGCGCTTCGAGCTATTCTAACAACTTCACAATTAGATTTTATTTTGAAAATAAAAAGAAGGTTCACTGGGTCAAGGAAGATATCACCACTGCCTTTACTATACGATATTTAAGTAAAAGAGGCTAATTATTTTTGAGAGACCAACTAAAATATCCTCTTCCTAGTTTAGCATCATTAAAGCGATGGGCAACTAAAATAAACTTGAGACAAGGCATTTTACAAGACATTTTTGAAGTATTAAAACTTGTAGGAGAAACTAAAACAGAAATGGAAAAAGTAAGTGTCTTGCAGTTCGACGAAATGAAAGTGACATCCACATATGAATACGACCGTTTGGAAGACCAAGTAGTGGGTAAACATTTGCAAATGGAAGTGGTAATGGCACGAGGTTTATTCAGTAACTGGAAGCAGCCTGTTTATATACAATTCGACCAAAAAATGACATCTGAAATACTATTTAATATTATATCTAAATTGCATGAGATAGGATATCCAGTAGTTGCTTGCGTTAGCGACTGTGGAGGGGGAAACGTTGGCTTACGGAAACAACTAGGTGTTAATATAAAAAAGATTTTTTTAAGCACCCCAATACCAACAATAATATTTACATGTTTGCTGATGTGCCTCATCTTTTAAAATTACTCCAAAATTGGTTATTGGACACTGGTTTCATTCTGAAATCTGGATCAAAAATTTGTAAAGCACCACTCAATGATCTTATAAAATTAACTGATTCAGAGTTAAATGTAGCATACAAACTATCAGAAAAATAAATTAACTGCGAAAACACTAAAAGACAAAATGTTCGGTTAGCTTCAGAACTTATGTCTCACACAACAGCTACGGCGCTTAAACATTATTTACCCGGTACAAATAAGAAGTTGGGAGAAGATCTCCAAAATTTTCTAGATCTTTCAAATTCATGGCTTGACGTGATGAATTCATATGTATGTAATAATTCGGTTCCCTCTAAATGTGGTTATGGTGTTCATTTGTCTGAGCAAAATTCTGTCTTAAATAATATGTACGACACAATTTCTTCTATGCAGTGCATCGGAAAAAATGGGCTACAAATTTTTTAGAAAGGAATCTTAATATCCAGCACATCCCTAAAGCAACTATTTGAAGACATGAAATCAAAATATAATATAAAATACATACTTACTCACAAACTGAACCAAGATTCTTTGGAAAAAAAATTCTCCCAAATATGTACAAGAGCAGGTTTGGATGACCACCCGACCCCGATGAATGCTCTTTATCGCATTCGAATGATAATTTTAGGAAAAAACCCGGGAATTTTACAAAACGACACAAATTATCTCAGATGCGAAATTGCCCAAGAAGAATATGTGATGGCACATGTTCTAAAAACTACCAGCATCAATATTTCAAAAATGCCAGAATCACCTGAAGAGATGGTTTTTAATAACAACCAGGATCCAATTAATGATGAAAATACGTATAAGACCATCTGCGTCAGTAGTATCATATACTAACTATGACAACAATGAAGGCGATACTTCAGACGAAGCCCTTGCTTATATTGCTGGATGGATAGCTAAAAAATATAAAAGCAAATATCCACATTTAGGTACTTATACGCATGCCAATCGTACACCTATGACTGTACCAAATTGGATTCAGCGTCTCTCATATGGTGGTTTGACTGAACCAAGTGAAAGCTGGTTGAAAACCGCACGCATTTTAAATAGCAGCTTCATAAAATATCATCCCGGAAACGCGCTACGAAAAGAAGAGAAAGTAGTTTGTAAATTAGTGAATCATATTGTAAAACTCAAAGATATTGCAAGAGATCTAGTAGAAAGTTTTATAAGGTTAAGAAGGATCATACGAATTAATTATCTGAACTACAAAGACAAACAACAAAAATTTCTAAACATAGGCAATAAAAGGAAAAACATCTGCCCCGATTCTAAGAGAAAAACTGCAAAAAAGATGAAAAAAAATTGAATGAATTTTATAATAAATATTATTTGAGGGGCAGCGCACGTAATCCATTACATTTATTTTATTCTTTATTCTTAAGTTGTAAAATATTGTAACGACCTTGAGCCGGGTCGCGTGCAGAAGGATGAGTCAGCCTTCCAGACCATTCGAGAACGACCTCGGTGACTCATACGCGCTACACGTCAGTGTTGCTGGAATAATCGAGTGAGACCGCGAAGTTTCCAGAATGAATCATTTGGCGAGATATAAATAAGCGCACGCGGAAATAACAGACAGTCCGAATCTAGCTTGAAGTGTGCGAAGCTTGCGATCTAAATCATTCATGTTGAGGTCGTATGTAAATAAATAAAGTGTATTTGTTGTTAGAAATAGTTCTTGTTAGTGTATAAATAATTTGTGTTCCGCATTAATAGTTCTTGTGTTTTTGTAAATCGGTAAATTAAATTGCTGTAATAGATTAGTAAAATTGATGTGGAACCTCAAACTAATTGCAATACAATTTCTGTGAGTGGTTTCCTGATGGAAGTTTCCCGTAGAAAACGATTGTGGAAAGTCTACCACTCTAAAGTGACGCGTTTATTCAATATGGAGGAATTTTCAAAATGGCTGCCCATTATTTGAGACAGTTATACATATTATTATGTTAATGTTATTATTGATGTTTTCTGTTACTGTTCGATGATAGTATATTACATAATAAGTGTGGTAAGTAGGATTATAGCGCACGCAAAGTGAAGTTTACGAAACGAGCCGCAGGCAATTGTGTTCGACGGATATGAAGATACGTTTTCTACAAAATCAGAAGCTCATTTAAAAAGAAACCGAGGTATTGTAGGACCTAAAGTCAATTTCACTACTTCAACCTCCATTGCCATCAAGAAAGAATTATTTTTGAGTAATAAAGACAATAAACAAGCTTTCATTGCTCAATTATCAGAAAAATTACACGAAGCTGGATGTAAAACAAAGCAATCTCAAAGTGATGCAGACGTCTTGATCGTTGTGGAAGCTATAGAGTCGGCAAAAACTCATCCTACAGCCATTGTTGGAGAAGACACCGATCTTCTCATACTACTTCTCTATCATTTTCAAAAAAATTTATGTGATATTTTTCTTCGCCCAGAACCTAACAAATCTTCCAAACACATAACTGTCTATGATGAAAAATTGTAAACGCATTGGGTAGTGACGTGTGCTCTCACATCTTATTTGCTCATGCCATATTAGGATGTGATACCACCTCAAAACCATTTGGATTAGGAAAAAGTGACTCCACAAAACTGTTAAGATCAGTTATCTTCAAAGAAAGCGCTGCCATTTTCCAAACTCCTGAAAAATCCACAGAAGAAATCTTAAATGCTGGTCTGAATGCCATTATATCTTTGTATGGAGGAAAAACAGGAGACAGCACATTACATGATATGAGACTTCGAACTTTCACTTCAAAGGCAACAAAATCAACAATCCATGTGAAACCTGAAGTTTTGCCTCCTACAGAGGCTGTAAGCAAATTTCATTCTTTCAGAGTATATCAGCAGGTGCAACAGTGGATGGGTAATGCTATGGATCCATTACAGTGGGGATTTAAAGTGGAGGATGGAAGATTGACTCCTATTAGAATGAGTCGAGCACCAGCACCAGCCCATTTACTGAAATTCGTAAAATGTGGCTGTATCAAAGGTCAATGTGCAACTCTTCAATGTATATGCAAACGACAGGGTATACTGTGCACAGATGCGTGCAGTTTGTAGAGGTATAAGCTGCTGCAATTCTATGGAAGTGGACATGGACAATGATTGAGATGAAACTATTATTGTAAATAAAAGAATGAATAAACGATTATTTTGAACTCAAAAGTATTTTCATTGAATAAACTTTAAGTAAATGTTTTCTATTACAATTGAGGCGTTTGCGGGAAAAACGACAACGGTACATTTTTTTTAGAAATTGAGTTAGATGGCGCAATAGCAAACCATCAGCTGCCGATTGCACCATCTAATTCAATTTCGGAAAAAATGTACCTTTATCGTTTTTCCCGCAAAAGCCTCAATTATTACTCACAAATTGTATACTGTTTCTCTATATTCCCCATAGTGGCGTGCGGTGCATAGAATTTGGGGAAGCTATGACTCAAGTAACTTGTTTTCTTGGGCACTATGTAATAAGTTTCTGGTATTTTGTAAAACATGCTGCCAGGAAACAAGCTACAAGTGTCATAGCTTCCCCAAAATCCATTCACCGCAAGCGCCTAATCCCCCAAAAATGTTGAAACTGTGTGTAGCCTACTTTCATATAATCATAATTGTTTATTGAGTTAATCGTTCACGGACTGGAATTTTGATTTCAAGTTCTAATATACAATGTATCAAATAATGGTCAGCCATTTTGGAAAATCCGTCATATTGGATAAACGTGTCTTCATAGAGTGGTAGACTTTTCACCATCGTTTTCTACAGAAAATTTCCATTAGGAAACCACTCATAGAAATTGTATTGCAATTAGTTTGACGTTAGCCTATTTTTCGTGCTAATTTGCCTAGTCTATAAATAAATGCTTAAAACAAGAAGCAGCGTATAATTTGTAATAGCCCAGAAGATAAATCGTAACAATATAATATTCTTGTTTTAGTTCTACTTTCAGACTTTAGACTAATAAATATATTTAAGCACTATTTAACAGAATCGTTGTTTTTTTCTTTGATGTAACCGTGTGTTGTATTTAAATTGATAAATTTAGAATATATGACTTATGTAAAATTATCACTATTTTATTAATACATATATTGTAGTATTTTAAACAGTTTCAACAACCGAGTGATTATATTATCCGCGTTTGTTATAATACCGGGATGCAACTGTGCACTTTGGGGATGCAGCGTACGCGGAAACCGAATAGTAGCCGAGCGCGCCCGAACGTAATTGAGCCATGCTATGTAGTATACAGTCCTTGGGCACCAACTCCTATCTGCTATAGCCCCTCTATTTACAAATA
>CALNHX010007978.1:0-31967 GCA_940337035.1 Agriotes lineatus
TTAACCAAACAATTTACAAGTATTTTGATAGTTTTTCTAACGCAAGAGAACCTACCTGAGATAAGAGAGATTGTTCTATTACCTGAGCTATTAAAAGAAATAAATAATTGGATTAAATACATTTGAATTAGGGCCAATATTTTATTTAAAGTGTTTTGAATCGAATAGTTTGGCAGTCTAATAACTATTACGTAAATATTGGCCGTGGCTTACAGAGTAGAGTCAACACTATATCAACAAAATCACGTACGTCTAAATAGTAAAAAATGTAGTTGCATGCCATATACGCGTAAGCCACAATTTATGGTTTATAGTTATGCAATTGAAGGAAAACTTAGAAAGGGTGACTACTACAAAGGATTTGGGCATTTGGTTTGATGCAAAATTGACATTTAATCACCATATATTCAATGTGTTAAAAAGGCTTACGAAATGCTCGGATTTATACTGCGTATTCAGCAGGATTCAACCAAATATCATCGTTTATTTACTTGTACAATGTGTATGTTAGATGTCACCTAGAATACGGTTGCATTATATGGTCTCCCTACTATAATTACCTTAAAAGCGAGATAGAAAAAGTGCAAACAAAATTACTAAGATATCTATATTACAAAGAGCATAAAGTGTACCCGACTACCAGGCCGTACCTTCTGTTACTTAGTGATTTCAACTTTCGAATGTTAGAAACTAGAAGATGTGTAAGCGATTCTATATGTTTGTAGACCGAGCTCGGTATCTTAGTGCGTTGCACGCCTACATAGCATTCGGGAGGTCGTGGGTTCGATTCCCGCGGCCGTCTGCCTTGATTCAGGTTTTTAGGTGGTTTTCCTGAGTCAACAGAGTACCTTCTCTGAGGTGAATGCCGGGGCAGTATTTCTCCAACTTTCCTGACCTTTCTTCCAGTCTCCACCCCTCCTTTCTCTCACCCATCCCGAGTTTCCCGTTCTTGGCTGAAGAGGGACGGAAGCAGCCCGCCCCCAGTTGGGAGAATTGAAATAACCTTTACCTTTGTCATTTTTTTATGTTTGTATAAAATTGTAAATTCTCTAATAGATTCACCACAACTGTTGCAGCTCCTTAAATTTAATATACCTTCTTATCAGCATTGGTCAGTTCTAACATTTTATATTCCTGTTATACAAACCAATTATTTGATCAATTCACCTGTATATAGGATGATGCATTTTATAAATTCTTGTGAATACGTGGATATATTTTTTATGTCTACAAATCAATTTAAGAGACAGATTGTGAAGATTCTTGATGAAACTCGGAGCAGTATACAAGACCAAAATGTAAATGTATATGGTTAAGTTATATTATGTTAATGAGATCATTATTTATTTTATAATTTATAATTTGCATATGTATTATTGTTCATTGTTGCTTGTTATTGAGCTTCGGCCTGTTAGCGACATATGTATTAAATAAATAAAAATAAAAAATACATTTTCATAAATCTATTGTTTCTGAGGTACATTAAAATCATAGTAAAATTTGACCTTTAGCATAAATTCTACAGTCTGAACAGGACCAGAGAGCTGTCTAAAACGACGATAGTTGAGTAGCGTAAAAAGGTTTAGATGGATGAAAATGCGCAACATACGTGCCACGTCCTGGATAAAATTATGTTGTGAAAACTCTAAGTATTTTAGGCACGTGGAAGAAGTAGATTTCAGCGAGGAAATAATGTAGCATCCTTGTTACAGCTCGAACTTGCACATACTTTGTTGTACATTTTAAATCCGACTTTGAAGTGCAGCAGCCTCCTTTAACAAAAGGGTTTCAGCCACAAACTGCACACAATTTTTAATTTGTTGAAGCATTACGAGCCGTATCTTAATAGTGTCGTTTTGCTTGAAATACTTTCTTAATGACATTTTGAGACCCTCAAACGTGTTTCAGTTGAATCAGCCTTATATTAAATGAATTTTCATATCTAAGAATGTCGCTGCTACTGTTATTTCCATTTTTCAACTTCAGTTTAAATTATTCCACTTCACGAAAGTTCCTCCGATAAACTTAAATTAATCAATTTAATCTTTCCGCCCGGACCCTTAAAAAGTACACTCACGCAACTCTCTCATCAAAAAGTCGCCGTACATTTCGCAGCATAAGATTAACCGCGTAGCATTCGCGTTTTAAATTTTTCGAAATTAAATATTGCAGCCACTTTGTAACTGTCGCCAGTCTTCTTGTTTGCACATTCTCTTCGGATAAGAAAATTTATAACCCCGATCCTTAATTTATACGCCACGTATCAATACTGTGACGCCGACGGTTTTCAGTCCCACTCGAAAAAATAAACAGTACTAATAGATTAATGCGTCCAATATTACGGCACATTGAAGTCAATGAATACGGAAATTAAACGAATGCGACGGTGCAGCGGAATGATTTATGTAGGCGAATTTCAATCGGACATTATTAAGATTGATGTGCATTTTC
This sequence comes from Agriotes lineatus, assembly GCA_940337035.1. Classification (NCBI taxonomy): domain Eukaryota; kingdom Metazoa; phylum Arthropoda; class Insecta; order Coleoptera; family Elateridae; genus Agriotes; species Agriotes lineatus. The sequence continues at coordinate 2,452 of CALNHX010007978.1, forward strand.
CAAATTGAGCAGGTCGGTGAAACACAAGATCCACAATCCGGATCGCATAAATAATCGAAGCGCTTCGCCGACTGATCGAACATCGCACGTTTCGATGGCCTTGCGATACGCAAAAAGTGGAAGGAATAACAAACATACCAGAAATAGAATACCGCTTTGAAGATCTCTGCTGCGGATGTTTCAGTCACGCCTTTGAATGCCGAGGATGGAGTAGGCACTCACAGATTCACTGTTTAGAGAACTAGATGTGGAGAAGCACTTTTCGTCGATTTAAGAAGCCTGGAATTATTACGGTCTACAAAACGGGTGTTGTCAAAAGAACCTTTTATGCGAGAAAACGAAGTGGGGTGATACAGCTGGAGTTCCTTTCTAGGGCCGACAATTATGACAGAAAAATTCGAAGCAGCGCACCGAGTTGGATAAATTTCAGCCATACAAAATGCTGATGAAATCCTGTCAAGTCTTTTATTAGGCGCTGTAACACTAAACTTCCAAATGCATGAAGAGAATTTAAAATAATAAATACTACCTATAATAGCCCTCTGATATTTACATAATAATAAAACAACCAACAATTTGGTGACTCCCGAATTTGAAGTGTCAACTCAGTTTATTACACAACTCCATAAAAAAATCGGCAAAGGCTTTACGCGGAACTTCCCTCGTAAGTGGAAGTTATGAAACTACTCATTTCGCATATATCAAAGGGTGTTTACCACACGATGTTTCCGGAGTTTTTGGTCTACTGCCGCCCTCAGGTGAATGGACTCCTGGTTAGTCTTGAGAAGGACTGATTTTTGTACGTCTTTTTCACGTACATTCGGTGCCTACCCCGGGGTTTGTACCCGGGACCAGTGATCAAACCCCAGGGTAGGCACCGAGTGTACGTGAAAAAGACGTACAAAAATCAGTCCTTCTCAAGACTAACCAGGAGTCCATTCACCTGAGGGCGGCAGTAGACCAAAAACTCCGGAAGCGTCGTGTGGTAAACACCCGAGACAGTGGGAAAAGTCTCATAATAGACCACTGTCAAAAATGATCCTTCAGAGAACAAAATCAGAGTGTTCAAAATTATGTACAATCTCGACACAAATATAGTAACGTCATTAATAATACTGAAAAAGTGAAAAGAAACGCTTTGTAATCCCCATTACATTAATTTGCAAAGAAAAAAAAATCAATGCAGGCGGTAGTATCCGAACTCGAGCTCGCAGGTGCGAGTCAGATGGTGCGTGCTATATTCACTTCTGGCTGCATTATAAAGATGCTCTAAATTTCTGTCACATTTGCGATATTCACTCTGTTATTGTTGCGTCCCATTTTCGTCAAAGATAAAACCTGAGCTATGTGTAAATTGTTACTTTAATCTTTTGCACAGCTAAATAAAAATAGACACCATTTTATTTTTTACGGTGTTTACCCTGTATATATACGACCGAAGAAATTTTACGCAGCAAACGTTACATGATTTGGCTGCTGCCGAATTGGAAAAGATTCTTGATGAAGCCTAGCAGACTCGCGGTCATTTCGATTGGCACAACCGTGCATAGATATCATATATACTTTTCCATGAAAATTAAAATTTATCATTGCATTACTGAAACTGCATTTCCTCTGAATTTCGATAGTACACTCACTTGATCAACAACTTCACTAAGTAATTTTGATAACATTATTCACATTCCCGAATTCCAATCAACGTAAACCATACAATCATGATTTACCAGATTTCACATCACTTTAAATGCGACTCATTAAAACTTTGAAGCTTAATATCTTAAAAAGGATACATTTGCGGATACTGCTTTATTAGAACTTTTTGATTTATTTTTACTCATAGAATACTTAGAAAGACCCTGTATATTTTTATATAAAGTGTAAATAATAAAAAATATTCGACTTCGAAGCTGATATTCTAGTATTCGCTTCTACTTGTTCTCAAACCAAGATTTTGAGAAAATCATTCAAATTAATTAATACACTGGGTGTTTTTCGAATCGATTTTTAAAAAATGGATAGAGTAAACTGCCTTTATTAGAAGAGATAACAAAAAAAGTATTAAAAAAAGTTGTTTAGAATTAAGAGTGATGGTAGACTCAATTTTCAGACAAATCGGCCTACTTTTATTTTTAATGTTTCTTTTTTTAATTTTTATACCAACATACATTCTCGCCTTTCTTCTTCCGATAGTCAGTCGAGTTTCGCCTCTGACGTGGTTCACACGTTGAGTTACCGTGCTCTTCTGTCCCTTCCCTTTGCAAAGAGTTTCGCCCCTGGCGTGGTTAACACGTTGAGTTACCGTGCTCTTTTGCTTTTTTCCTCCTGATGAAGCCCCTTACGAAAGTGGGCGAAACGTTGAGTTCTTCTTTCTCAATCATGACACGGTCCAATCTCGGAAGTCGTTTGTTACTTAATACATTTAATCGTAGCTGTAAAAGGCACTTCATTATTTTTTAACATCTTAGTTCATGAACCAGTTAGAGTGTCTCCTACAGTCATGATAAAGTGTGTTGGTATAAAAAACCAAAACATATTTAAACAAATCAAAGTACGCCGATTTGTCTGAAAGTTGAGAGTTTGCCGTTACTCTTAATTCTAAACAACGTTTCTTAATACTTTCTCTTGTTATCTCTTCTAATAAAGGTACTTTACTCTTGGCCATCTTTTTAAAATCGATTCGAAAAACACCCTGTATATTAATTAATTTGATTGGTTTTCTCAAAATTTTGGTTTGAGAACAAGCAGGAGCGAATCCTAGAATATCAGCTTCGAAGTCGAATATTTTTTATTATTTACACCTTATGTGAACTCAATCCGCGGACACACTGTATATACTCTTCCCGTACCACGGTCGCCATTTATTTATGTTGCCGTTCCAACTAACATCGGTATATCTCCTGTTATGGCCTGCCCATCTCCATTTGAAACGGGTCGGTATGCCTGCGACGTCGGCGTCTTTTGTTTAGTTCCTTATATGGAGTGTTCAGAGGAAAAGTGGATTAAGTCGATTTTTATACGTTTGGTCTGTTACATACAAATAAACTTGATTGCGGGAGCCATTGAAAACAATAAAACTTGCCTAATCCGCAGCATGCTTTTTGTTGACATAGAACGGTCAATTTTTGTTTAAATAATTCATTTTCAACATATTGTTACTTATCCGCCAGTTATTTTAATGTTACCTATCAATTTAATGTATAAGTGTTGTTTAAATTACATATTTTTGCATATTTGTGTAGCCTATTAGACTGTTAAAGTCACCTGAACTAATAATACAGTTAATTATAGTTCAAATGTAGCTTTATAAAGTGTAGTGTAGACAGTGGTAATAATTTTCATGGTTTTAATTTTAATTTTGTTTCCTGTTCATTAAAGTGTTGTACAGCATGTGTGCTTTGTGAATATAAATTAATTACATGAAGTTCAAAAAGTGTTGTTTACACAAATATATTGAAAGCCTACATATAGGTATGATAGCATATGAGCTTGTGTTGAATAATAACACAAGCAGCAATAAACTTACAACTGTCTATGTACAACACATTTTTGGACACGACTGTACGTTCAGTGGAGATGTAGAGAAATTGTTTGAGTCCTAATTGCTCACCTTCACGTTTTAGTGGAGTAGATCTGGCGAAAAAAAACCCGAGAAACGAACTCTCTCTGTTCGAAAATTTTTGTTTGTGATTTTATAGAGTCGGGGTCCCTCTTTCAGATGATCACTATGGGAAGACTACCGGAGGTGCGAAGGGGGGGAAAATAACCGTTCAGAGATATGGGGAAGCTGGTTTTTCGCGAATAACTCGCTGAGTTTTATCCCGATCTTAACAGTTTATATGAGATGAAATAAAGGGCTCGCAAATATAAACAAAATGAAATTTGGCTGGTCGAAATCGGTCCAGCGGTTCGCGAGACATTGCGTTTTGAAGGTCGAAAAACTGCGCCCGGAATTTCGCCGAGGCGGGAACCCTCCGCGGGCCGTGTTCGCGTTTTTCGCGGGGAAGATATTGACCTAGCGACTTTATATTTTTTCTCCTGTTAGGTAATCACAATCAAAATAGTTTGTCCAAATTTCAAGTCGCTAGGTCAATTAGGAAGGGAGGGGGAGGGAAAACAATAAAAAAAACTTTGATCGGGGCGAACTTTTTTATTTATTGGCCGATCCGGGTCATCCAAATTGGAAAATATTTATTAATTTTTTCGCTACAAGATGAGTCGGAAGTGACCAAGATTTTCGCGAAAATGGGGAAATGGCGGGCAATTTTCCGATTTCGAAAACCTTATTTCTTTATTTTCGCGATGAGGGAGTGGAGTAGAAGACAATTTTTTTTCTGTCCCCAGATTGAATTTTGTTTCCCTTGAAAATGAGCCCTCTAAGAATCCGGTAGGACAATTATTAAGGGAGGAAGAGAGGTGAACGCGTTTTGTCCTGTAGAAGGGCAAGGGATAGGGCTAGCGACTTTGGACACGGCTCATTCTCAAGGGTAATAAATTCCCTTTTATGGATTTTTTATCGTGAAGCGCTATCTTGATCAGGAGCTGCACGCGCGCGTGATATGTTTATCACGGCAAGCGCGAGATGCCGGCGGCAGAGCCTAGCGCTCCCTCTCCTCTTTCTACTCTCTTACAAATACATATTCACGCTCATCTTGTTAGCTATATTTATCTATATTTTCCTTTACCTACCTTTAGGTCATCGCTATATCTCTTAGTCAACAATCGATCACTATAAGAGTATATTTGAGACCCGTCTCTAGCATCAGTGAAGACGTCGCGGATTCTAGTTTATGATGTTGATAATTGGCGCCAACAAGTTAAACTCAAATATACTGATATAAGCCAAGAAACTTGTAACTTCACTTTCTATCAACTAATAACAATACGATTATTGAACTCCCTATCAAAATGAAAGAAAGCAATACTTGTAGCTAGTTTTATTACTACTAGAACATTATTACCATCGATCAGACAATTAGCATCTTTAATATTACAACCTAACGCAGGGTACCCCAAATAGCTTAATTTAAACCGCTCGTAAGTTTAATGGTTACACAGTTTTTATCTGCAAAAATATCATCAGATTCTAGCTAAAACACTTATCTTTGTGCCGATATACTCGCAGACATTTAATACGTCCCGTTACTCCTATCACATGTCAGCTTGACAGGCCCCAACCTCGGCTGTCATTCGCTACACATCGACCCCCAAGACTGCGGTTGATTCTCCGTAGATTATCTTTCCAAGATTTTCCGCCTAATAGTTGTTGCCTGTTCACAGGCAATAAACTTCGCAATCGTTGAATTCGTGTTTCCCAAATCGCTTCACAGCTTGAATATAATATTGGAAAAATGACATCCGCTTAATGATCTCCCTTACAGGAACGGTTGGCCAGTAACCCAATTCTTTACTATCACCAAACCATATTAAATGGCGAGATTGTCATTTACACCCCACGAAAACTCTTGCCTTTTTTAAAAGCTGATATACAAATTTTCTCTCAAACAAACAAACGTTGTTTTTATATCTTCTCTAGCAACGAACAAAGCCAATCTGATATTAATTTTATCGCGTCACTCTCACTAGATTCCTCATTCAACACTAGTATTAATATCAAATGCTTTTGACACGTAACAATCTCGTCTGTGTGTACCGGTGAGCGGGAACTCCTGATAAACATATCACGCGCGCGTGCACTTCCTGATTAAGATAGCGCATCGCGATAAAAAACCGTGTAAGGGAATTGATTACCCTTGAGAATGAGCCCTGCCCGAAGTCGCTAGCCCTATCCCTTGCCCTTCTACAGGGCAAAACGCGTTCACCTCTCTCCCTCCCTTAATAATTGTCCTACCGGATTCTTAGGGGGCTAATTTTCAAGGGAAAAAAATTTCAATCTGGTGACAGAAAAAAATTGTCTCCTACTCCACTCCTTCATAGCGAAAATGAAGAAATAAGGTTTTCGAAATCGGAAAATTGCCTGCCATTTCCCCATTTTCGCGAAAATCTTGGTCGCCTCCGACTCATCTTGTAGCAAAAAAATTAAAGATTTTTCAGTCTGGATGACCCAGACCGGCCAATAAATAAAAAAGTTCGCCCCGATCAAAGTTTTTTTATTGTTGTCCCTCCCCCTCCGCTCCTAATTGACCTAGCAACTTGAAATTTGGACAAACTATTTTGATTGTGATTACCTAACAGGGGAAAAAATATAAAGTCGCTAGGTCAATATCTTCCCCGCGAAAAACGCAAACACGGCCCTCGGAGGGTTCCCGCCGCGGCGAAATTCCGGACGCAGTTTTTCGACCTTCAAAACGCAATGTCTCGCGAACCGCTGGACCGATTTCGACCAATCAAAGTTCATTTTGTTTGTATTTGCGAGTCCTTTATTTCATCTCCTATAAACTGTTCCGATCGGAATGAAACTCAGCGAGTTATTCGCGAAAAACCCGTTTCCCCATATCTTTGAACGGTAATTTTCCCCCCCTTCGCACCTCCGGTAGTTTTCCCATAGTGATCATCTGAAAGAGGGAGCCCGACTCTATGAAATCACAAACAAAAATTTTCGAAAAGAGAGAGTTCGTTTCCAAACCCAGATCTACTCCACTATTTTCTAAGCGTCGCAATCTATGTTAAGGGATAAAAAACTCAGAGTAACACTAATTCAAGTCCATGTTGCGCATATATATCCTGGTATTTTTCGCATTTATTTTGTCCACAGACTTCCGGCATAAGCAAAATAAAGCTAGTATGTGCGTGAAAGCTGAAAACGAAACGTGTTAAAAATAATTATTTGTATACCAAGGCACTGAAATTTAGCTTTTTATCACGAATCTGAAATTTAGCAAATCAATCGCTTGAGGAATAAAAAGAAACTTTAGTGCCGCGGAGCACATTATGTTACGAGAAATCGTGAAATTAAATTAAAATTTACTAACTCTGTAGGTTATGTCGACATTTTCTGTTACATATCTGTCACCCCACCAACTTAAACGAGGGAAGTAAAAAATCGTAAAACAATGAATTACTTCACTGGCTGCTTCTCGTAGTTTAATGACGATTCCGACGCACTTCACTGCGTACTGTGGGAATTGTTTTCAACAAATTAGACCTGCTGTACCTGTACCATCGCCTTCATAAAAAAAACTGGTACAACCAAATTTGAACAGATATAATTGGGCTGTAATATGACAACTTCAAACAAACTAGTGTCATATATTATGATATTATGACACTGGAACTTTTAATGTCAAGTTAAGATGAGACCTATAAACAAAGCTCGGAAAGCAATAATTCGCACCAAATTGAGGGATATGATGAGCATTACAAGAACACGGTTTTTACGATACTGGAACAATTAGAAGAAAGCAAGGCATAATTACTTAACTAAAATTTACAAAATTAGAGAATCTACAGATTTCCACTGTCTTAGATTTCATTGAAAGCGATGGTACCTAGTTAAATATTTTCTTGTGAAAGACAATAGATACATCCGAATAATCAGAACCAGAACCTTACCAATCAATTGGGTTCGAATATAAAAATAGTGCAATCAATGAAAGAGGATTTTTTTCAACGAAAAATTTCAAATCAGCAATACCAAATCGAAAAAAACTGTCGACGGTCACACAGTCAGCTTGCTTCGATTTGAAATGACATCACCCACATCATTGAAGTTTAAATAAACCTTGATTTTTATGGAGTCAATTGAAGTAAAAAAGTTTTTTGAATTTTAAAAACCATAAATTTAAAATATTCATTTGTATACGCTCGAGAACAGCACTGCACTGGCAGCACCCTCATACTTAACCGCATGTCATCTTTTTTAACTACTCACGCGCGGCCTGATAGCTGCTGTCATTTAGTGTTTGACGTTAGAAGTGCTTGGACTAATAAATTAAGTAAATAGTATGTTATAGCAATTGTTTATTGAAAGCAGTTTTATATTGCTTGTACGAAACTCCGAAACGCACCATAAGATAGTTTTGCAAATTGTAGCACAAATTACAAATGGCTGGGACGATTGCCATTCATCTTATCATTTTCCCATTAACACTCCGTTAGCTTACGAAAATCGTATGTCACTCGATAGTGAATACGCCAGTCATATGAACTTTATTTTATAATTCAATTATTTACTAATTATAAGTTTAAAATACTTAAATGGAGAAGATACTAATAATATTGATAGTGACACGGGAAATATTGTTTGGCATTACCTTTTTCTGGATGCTGTACATTACAGTGTTATCGAATTTGGTGCCAATTTAAATCGTCATACCTGTGTATTGATAGTATTTCTACAAAACAAAAACGCAGAAAGTGAACATTAAACGGTCACAGGGAATCCGAAACTAAACGTGAAAAAAAATGACAGATTTTTAAAGATCTATATCTAATATATAAAATGCTGAGACGCTGATACATAAATCAGAAAAAGTCAATAAAATCTCCACTAAGACATTATTTTTCAAAATTTCAACCTCAAGGGATATAGAAGGGGTAAAATAGATTTTATTGCCTGTGGTTTTATCTGCTTGGCCAGCAACCTAGGAGTTGAAATTCGGCACATCAGCTCCCTTTACAAATCCGGTGAAATAATTTTCAAGGTTTTTTTAAATTCACCCCCATAGAACTTAAATTGGGTAGATGGTTTTTCTAAAGATCGCCATTATCCGGTAACTCCTTTTATTTCCTGTTGATTTAAAAGGTCGTTTACTGTTGTCTGGACCGAATCGGTAAATGAGTCTTTGCAGACACGGTGCCTGTAAAGTGTTACTGACGTTTAAACTGACTCGGTAAATGAGTCTTCACAGGCATGATGCCTGTAAAATGTTGCCATCGCAACTTTACAAGCACCTTGTTTTTAATAAACACATTCTTTATTAATCACTAATATAAATTTTTACGATTTTCAGAAAAAGGAAGTAAAGCGTTGTACGCGGCTCGCTTACAATTAGCCTTTATTGGAGCTCACCTGATTACAGGGCTCGCTCCTACGTCGCTCACCCTGCAAGTTATCCGGCTGGTCCATAGAGGCTAATTTGCTAGGCTTCTAAGCTTGCCACATAAATAACTATCACAAATCAGATAAAACCTCGCCCAAAGGAGTTACATGGGGTGGATGTAGTCAACTCCTAAAGATGTGAATGTGGATTAAGAGCACATTATGGGACCCTTCGTATCTCCTGTGGTTGTTATGTTAGAACATTCTTTAGAAAGTTTTTACCACCCCTAGTGGGAGTAAAAATAAAAACACGTAAGGAGTCTTAATAACCGCAAAAGTTGGAAAGAAAAAAATTGCAGGCGTCACCGAATTACTGCGTACACGCCCACTAAGGCAGAGTTTATCGAAATTTCAACCCAAAGGGTGGAAAAAGATAAAAATGGCTTTTTATTTACTGCGGTTTTATCCGCTTGACCGCCCGCTTAGGAAGTTGAAATTTGTCAATGAGTTCCTTTTACAAATCGGGTTAGACCGTTTTAAGTTTTTTTCTGAATTCGCTGCCCAAAGAAGTTAAATGAGGTAGATGTGTTATTCGAAAGATGTCCACATAGCGGGAACTACTGCAGATAACAAGTTACAATTCTGCAAATCATTTCCTTCTACCAATCGGGTCAAACCAGTTTCAGGGTTTTAAGAATTTACCCCCCAAAAGAGTTAAATGGAGTGAATCTGTTTTTTAAAGATCGCCATTATACGGTAACTACTACAGATAGTCCGCATTCCTACCTACCACGTACTCCAAGAAAGAGGTCGACATTTTGAACGCTATTAAAACCGTGCAAAGCGAGAATACTCTGCTAGTTTCTGTTTAAAGTAAATTATTATTTTTGTTTATGTTTTAGTTACTGGTTAGCAAACGCTATGTTTAGAGTTTTACGATGTTGTTTACCTGTGTTTTGTTATAAATTAATCAACAAAAACATATGCATTCTTACGACACGTATTTGCGGATTTGCTTTACTTTTACTCCGTATATTCGTTTGTTTTTTGTTTTAGAATGTTAGTCCTAGCATTACTCTGTTCATAGCTCGTTAAATTTTGGCTATTAGGCCAAACATGTGCCGATTTCAATCCATTTAATGAAATTATCAAAACTTGATTGTTGTTCATTTTCTAATATATACAATTTTACGCCATTGCCATTACAAATTTGGTAAAATTTCTAAGAAGCATTCTAAATTCCTGCCTGGGTCGGGAATCCTTTATAATCAGATTTTAATTATCTCCCCCACCAATGACTACAACCTAAAGTTAATTTCACTTTACAACAGAGGCTCAGAACTCCAAGTTAAATTTGCTTCCAAGTTTCAAGCCTCGACTACGGTTCCACTTGAAAAGTAAAAGCCTGCAAAAGCTTCGTCATGCCGTAAAGTAGTTTGCGTCGGCTAGTACTTACCGCTAAATCAATATAAATATTATCAATCACGGATCTTAAAGAATTGAATTGTCAAAAATTCTTCAGCACAAAGGTCTTGTGAACTAGGCATCAGTTACCAAGCTTACATTGCACTCAACACATGGAGGAAGATTAAAACAGGAAACTATTTAATATTGCCAAAACATAGACAAACGAAAGCATACTTTACGGAAACGGAAATCAAGGGACATCAGCATCGGTTATGTTGGCGACCCTATATTTTTTCCGGAATTGCAAGGGTCGCATATTAGTTGCGCTCCAGGGACCCTTCTAAGAAATGATAATGACGGTCTGGAACATGCAAAATGCAATGTAAAATGCTAATAGTCTGCCTAGCTGAAGTCAAGCAACTTTACTGCAAGTCGTATAGACCAACACAGACTAAAAGAGTGTAAAATAAAATGAGCGCCAGCTTGCGATGAAGCTGCTATAATTGAAGATGATAATAATATCGTCCATATTTACATTCAATATTTGTTCGTCCGGTATTTTAGAATCATTGGAATGTTTTTTGACATTATGGAAAAAGTATGTAAATAGTATATTGTGTAACAATTTGAGAAAAATGTAGTTTTTCCGTGCAAAGCACTAGCTTTTTAATCCAGACAAATACTATATTAAAAACGCGCCGAGCACGGAAAAATGCTTTCTCACGTGTTGCACATGCTATTTTTTTACGTACTGTAGGAAAATATTAAAAATCTGGTGTGATACACTCACACAACTTCCTAAAACAGTAATCTTATAATTAGTAAAAATTTCATTTTTAATTTTTAAGCATTTGTCAAAAATTTTCAAAAATTACAAATTCTACAAAAACGGTACAAAATAGAGCGTTAGTTGAAGCGACAAATTTTCTCTAAAATTTTAAGCTGAATTCAAAAATGTAATAATATACGAAAAAACACCTGAAAAATTAAAAGAGTAAACACCTACTTCCGGTTATGCGATTTTTTTCCAGAGCTTGCTGTCTCATCTACATAGTACACAAAACTTATATATGAAGTTTCAACGCCATAACTCTTTTTGTTTTTGAGATATTCTGTTCACAGATAGACAGACACACAGACAGACCAATGACAAAAAATATGTTTTTTGGGATCAGGAAACTCTAAAACGTGAAGATCTGATGAAAACTCGAATTTTTGGGGTGAATACAATACTGCCTTTATTGTAAAAGGAAGTAAAAATACAGTACATTTCCCTACAATGAAAAACTTGTTTCGAATTGCAGCACTAAATTAAATATTTTCCCTGGAGCATTCTGACACAAAGTTACGCCAACTGGAGTTGCAGGGTGCGACGTTAAAACACTAGCAATTACAATCATTACTTTTTAAATGGAATACGCTTTGATAACGCCATTTTTCGATATCTTATTATAAAGATGCTGACAAGGGTGGCAAGTTCTTTATATGGAAGCCGACCATATTACCGTATTAGAAATAGAGCTCTTATGTTAAATTATTGATCTCCACTTACATAAACGCCTTCAGAAAATATTCAAAGTCTGTTTTTCAATAAATCTAGTTATTTTACTGCAGCAGTGGACTTCAATTTAGTGGTAGTGACTCTGGTCCCAAAGCAGAAAACCTGAGATCCATTCCAAGCGACATCAACAGCCACAATGAGCTGCTACCCACTTCACTATAACTCTCCAATCTGGCTTTGGTAACCATGGAGCCTTAACGCTCAAACCTACTCAAAGAACTTTACAAAAAAGCTTAATAGTATATTGCATACCGAGGTGGAAAGTGTTTCATTCCTGTCGAGAGATTAAGTAGTTAACCGAGACTCGTACCGTCGAGGTCAACTTTATCTCGAGATAGGAATTAAACTTTTACCGTAGTATGTATACTATTTTATTCGCAACCACTTTATTCTAAACAATAATTGGAAAAATTATTATATTATGATACGACAGGTTGTGACGCGCATGAATGGATGAACGAGATTCCCAGTGTCCCTACCTACACAGCGGTCGGGAATCTACTTCTCGCACTCACTTCCCGCACTCGAGTGCGGGAAGTGAGTGCGAGAAGTAGCGGGCGGAAGTGTACGACTTCCCACACTCAAATGAGGTCAGTAATGTTAACATTACATATATGGTTGCGAATAAATCTATTTATTACTAGCGTAACCTGTGCGTCATAAGACGGAACTTCATCTTTCTTCTTCTACTACTTTAAGCATTTCTCCTAAGCTGGGCGGCACACCTACTTTTTGGGTTATTTTCCAATCGCCCCTCTGTACCACCCAAACTAGAAAAACTTGCATTTTGTCTTTATTAATTATCTACATCAGCTCCTGTATTAAAATTGTCAAAGAGTCGTTCTATAGTGATTCAGCATCCTGCATCAGTGTAGCAGTAAAATTTGTGCCATTGCGTAAGATAACGTCGAAAGAAGTACAGTGAAATCTCCCATAAGCGGACACGCACGGTGCCAAAGTTTTTGTCCGGCTATTAGAGACGTCCGCTTAAGGGAAAAATCCATTTTTATGTTTAAAAAAGTTGTATTATGCAAAGGTATACCATACGCGCTAACAATACAGATAAGAATAATAAAATAATTGAAAGAAAGTGTTGTAATAGTTGTTACAAAATCTAAAATACTCGTTTGACGTAAGGGTTTTTTTTCTGACTGCTTATTATACTTTCCACATGTATTTCTAAATATTTTGACAGTTTGAATACTTTCAAGTCATTACTTTCTTTAGCAAAACATTTAAAAATGTTCACTGCTAATGCTTTCGTGTAGGTCTTGATTACATTTTCACTAATTTCTAAGTCGCCATCGTTTTCTAATTCTGCCAACTGCAAATCAACGGCAGCTGATTCACCTGAAATTTCGGTTACATCATCTTCCACAATTATTTCTTTGTCAATGTTTATAAATTCGTCCGGGTCGACGTCTTCAATTTCTGGGATATTTCTATACAGTTCAGCCATTACTGATAATGTGATAAGGGTAAATCGTCCTCTGGTTCAAATTGACTATGGTGGCGTAACTTGATACCCGCAGGCTTTGCGGCCGCTGGGGGCCCTGAGCCTAGTTTTCTTATTCTTTCATTCAATAAAAGCAAGCAGGAACAATTCTTTCTAGTTTTATTTTTATCGTAATGGGATGCCCACGCCAAAGGCAAAGTAGTTTTGAATTGCAGACCTTTAAAATCAAGCGATATGGATTGCTTTGTAATAATATCGCGCATAGGGTAATGAAAGTGTCGAATTTCCTGCAGTCATAATGCTAATTTGAGTTGCATGGATTGTTTTGATGCCTCACGACATTAGCTGGGCCTGCATTTTGAAGTTTCCGTACAAGAGAGATTCACAGTCTAAAAATTGTCGAAAAATGGTGTCCGTGTCCGTTTAAGAGAGTGTCCGTTTAATAGAGAAAAATTTATTAGTAATGTTAATGCAAGCAAGTTGGTTCCCAATAAAATGTCCGTGTAAGAGAGGTGTCCGCTTATTAGAGGTGTCCGGTAAGGGAGATTTCACTGTATACCCGATTGGGGACGAAACAAGTACGATCAGCGACGGTGTAAGTAAGCCCTGCGTGACATACGCACGAAGCTTCGCTAGCTGTTATATACAGTGTTTTCCAAAAACTACGCAACATGAATATAATATAATATATGTATTTCCATTGTTTTACGGTTTGACGGAAAATTGAATTAATTTTAAAAATCCAACAAGAGTAAACTACCTTTATTTCTATTTTTTAAGTTATAGGAAAAACATTGTATTTAAAACTTAATTTCTGATAACAAGTTTCGATAAAAAATATTAATTTTTTACTTTTCTTGGTTTTTTAATTGCAAATTATTGTTACATTTAAAAACTAATTATTTCACTCGATCAGCTTTTATTAAATCATATATTCTGCTATTCTTAAATACAATCATGTATCTGAGAGCTTGTACAAAATTAGCAAACATTTTAGTATTTAACGCACATTACTTATTGCATTTAAGATTTTGTAATGCTCGTATTGAAATAAAATCGACAGGCCGTAGAATTAAAAAATCTGGTGTGATACACGCACACAACTTCCTTTTACAGTGATCTTATATTTAGCCAAAAATTTGATTTTTTAATTTTGAAGCATTTGTCAAAAATTTTCAAAAATTATAAATTCTACAAAAACGGTACCAAATAGAGCGTTAGTTCAAGCGACAAATTTTCTCTAAAATTTTAAGCTGAATTTAAAATGTAATAATATACCGGCTGTTCTATTTAAAATAGGAGTTAAAAAAATATGGAAAAAACAAAGGAAACCCATTTGACAGGTATTCAACTGGAAAATCGCCTATCTCACATCAATACACATTAAAAATGTAATAAAAATGTAAAGTTTCAAAAATATTGTTAAAACAGTTTTTGAAAAAAATCGAAATAAACTGAAAAATCACAAGAGTAAACACCATACTTCCGGTTATGCGATTTTCTTCAAAAGCTTGCTGTCGCATCTAGATAGTACACAAAACTTATATATGAAGTTTCAACGCCATACCTCCTTTAATTTTTGAAATATTTCTGTTCACAGACACACAGACAGACAGATCAATGCACAAAAACATGTTTTTTGGGTTCAGGAGACTCGAAAACGTGAAGATCTGTTGAAAACTCAATTTCGAATTTTTGGGGTGAATCCAATACTTCCTTTATGGTAAAAAAAAGTAAAAATAATCGTATCTAAGAATAGCAGAGCAAAGAGTATTATTATAAACGTTTAGTGAGCAAGTGACGTAATTACATTTTAAATTAAAAAAAACTAATAAAAAAAATTAATAGTCTTTATTGAAACCTTATATGTAAACTTAATTTTTAAGTAGAATAATAGTTTTCTTATACTTACCTTTTCTTAAATTAATTCAATTTCCTCCCGAACCGCAAAATAACTGGAAAATATATTCCTAAAGTTGGTTTTATAAGATGCACAAGCTTTTCTAAAGATTATTTCCTTCATATCCATAATAATGCATAATCACTATGGTTTCTGTCAGTTTAATAATGACAAAAATTCAAACGTCAAAATGTACCCGCGTGAAAAATACGTCAAAATTTAATCGCTTGTGAATGATTTTAACATGATTATTAAAAGTCCTTCACCAACTAAATTTTATCTATCTATTCAGGAAATAATCACGCCGAACATCCCGCGTGCATGTAAACTAGCCTGAATAAATTTTGATGATTTTCTGTCTGAATTTTTTGCTCTGAAGAAATATATCGTAAATTTTCCGCCCCAAAATTCCTCGTGCTACGCACTAGAGTTATTGTTGAGCGGCAAATGAAATTTTCTTTTGAAATCGATAATAACAAAGTTTCCCATATGTTGCATGCCTTTTGGAAAACACTGTATATGGTCGTTATGTTGCTATTCTTGCAATTTTTAGCCAGTGGAAACCTTGGAAGATTAGTATTACTAATATCACTATATACTATAACAATTGATATATTGTTTTACTTAAAGACATTCCTAAAACTCTACGCAATAATTGTGAGGCCAATTCCACATTATGGAAGTTCTGCCGCAAAGTCAAAAGAAACATTCGAAATGAAATTTTTAAGACCAACCGCAGAATATACCTAAAAAGAAACCAAGTTATATTACAGGAGCTTAGAATAACAAGTACTTCACAAATAATTTACGAATGGAGCTTAGAATAACAAGTACTTCACAAATAATTTACGAATTCAGGCAGAATTGACTGGACCATGTTCTTAGAATGGAAGAGATAACCGAATTCCCAAATCGCTATTGAATTACAGGCCGGTAAGAAAAAGAAATTGACAGACCAAGAACAAGATGGGCAGATCAGTGCACATGAAGACGAAACACGTCTAGAGAGCATAAACCTTGAAGATTAATATGTTTTACTTTAATGTCGTAGACAACGGTATACTAATTAAATTAGTAATGTTCACTTCAAAGGTTTCCACTAGATATAAATGAACCTAAATACTCTTTGGGAATCTGAAAAATCTAAAAAAATCCAGATGACCCAAAAATTCAATTTTGTTTATAATTCTATTACAAAAAAGGCAGATAATAAAGAATGTTAAGTGCCCTGGCTTAAGTTCCCTTAGCAATCAAGCAATTAATACATAGTTCTCATTAGTTTTCGTATAGTTTTCTCACATTACCTTGTGTAAAAAAATCTATACAGTTTATACTCACCAATAAACCCATAAATAAAATCTGATATTTGTATAAACAGTGGCATGTCTATCCGAGAAAGAGAGAGGACGGTAGAAAATGCAAATCAAATCGTCTCAATAACTAAAATAACAATGTTGTATATTTGCAGACAGGCATAGGGTATAAAAATAATGTTGGGAAGTTATAGTGTCCAAAAAACTAAAAAAAAAAGTTCCTATGAACATGGATCCCAAATTGCATCTTAGAAGCCTACGGCTCTGAGAACAGTCATTAGCAGAGTTAGGATTTTGGCCATTTTGCCTATCGTGTTCCTGTATAGAAAATCTTAGGTTTTTTGTAAATAACTTAGGTTCCTACATAGGAGCTATAGTCCATTTACTAAAGGAAAAAAGTCTAACTTCGTTGACTCAAACCGATTTTGAAATTTTTTTTTTTATTATTTCGAAAAAAGTTTATAGAAAAGTTCCCCATAGGTGAGAAGGTGTGCTTTTTATTTTTCAATTGTTATTAAACAAAGAAGTGTTTTTTGATATATTCTTAATTAAAAAATGTATAACTTCTTTATTTATTTAAACCATTGCCTGATATTTGACAACATAAGGGTTTTGGGTTCACAGATACGAATCTGGCCTCAAATTTGTTCTAAAACCAAAATGCGTCTACAAAATGGCGTCGAAGGTCTAATTTTTTCTTTTATTTTTTTTTAAATTTTTATAGATGTCTAAGGGTTTTTGGGGTCGCTGATTACGAATTTGACATTAAAACTCAACTAAAATAAAAAATGGCGGATCCAAGATGGCAAAAAATTTAATGTCTTTTTCTGACTTTATTTCTTACCTAAATAGGGTTTTTTGGGTCGCTGATCTCAAATTTTATGTTTAAAATTTATCAAAAATGAAAAATAACGTCTTTAAAGTGGAAAAATAGCTTATTTTTTGAATTCCGCGCGTTGCCTTATATCTAGGGGTTTTGGACACAGTAATTATAAATATAGCATTAAAAGGTAAATTTTTATTCGATTATTATATTATTATTTAATAAACATTATATACAAATAAAATTCTAAATTTTTAAACTATAACTCAAATTTAAATAGATTAAATACATTTAAATATAACATACAATACATATAATTTCAACGCCTAAAAATGTGTTTTCTACGACCTCTTTGTACAATTTCCAAAAGATATTACTGAATTAAAAGATTTTTCCTGTTTGTGACCGACGGAGGAATGTTATTACATAAAAACAAATCGCAACTTGTTCAACAGTATGGTGCAATTTTAGATATATATTAATTTTATTGTTCGTAATTATGGAAAAAAGCAATTGTTTTTGTCGATTATCAGAAACATAGAATAAAATCTGATGAAAGCGACCGACGTCTAAAAACGAAAACTGCACCAGATATTCGATTTGAAAGAGACAGGTCTTTAAAGTTATATCAAGAAACATTTCTGGAAAATATCTTTCATGCCGTTTTATTATTTTTTGTAAATAAACATTAGCTGCAAATAATATCCCCGCTCTCAAGATGAAAGTGATGCGGATCGGTTAATAGTTACAACATCTGTCAATGCATCAAATGAAAACATAGTCGTAGTATCAGAGAATATAGACGTATTACTTACATTAACAGCTTCAGTTTCTCCTGATAAAGATATACATATATTTTTTAAAACCTGCCCAAAGATAAAAAAAATTAAAAAATATCTTCTTCTAAAAGCCTTCAATTTACGCATCCCAAGTGTAGTGAGCATGTACTTTCTGTACATGCTTTAACTGGATGTGACACAACTTCAGCATGTTTTAACAGAGGAAATAATCTTCTTCTTCTTCGTGTACAGGTGCTTATCCGATTTCGTATGTTTGCGTTCAACACGGTCATCTTTCCCTTTATTGGTTGCAATTCTAGATAACTCGTGATGATTTCCCATACCACGCCCTTAGGTTTTGCAACCAAGATAATATTTTCTGCGTCCTGTTCCACGTTTGCCATATATCTTGCCTTGTATAATAGATTGTAGTAGAACGCACTTATTCTCATTCCTCATTATACGTCGAGGTATTGGAGTTTGAGTACCTTGATGTTGTCCATGACCTCTTATTTTTTTTTCATTCTCTACAGAACGTTAATATTTATTACACGGTCTTTCCATAATATCCACAATATTTTTCGGTATAACCACATTTCAACGGCTTCGATTTTTTTTGTGATTGTTTCGTTATGTGTCCAGGACTCGACCCCATAGAGCAAGATGGGAAAAATGTAGTATCTTAGCATGCAGTTTTGGTGTCAAGGTGCAGATCATGACTTTTGAATATAGTTAATATATTGAAGATAAATTTATATAACGATGAGGAAGACGAATAGGGCCGGCACCTTATTACAGATCCACATGCATAAGTCCTAGTAAATGAAGCAAGGGCTATGTTCACGAAAGAATAAATTTGCCAAAATATTTGAAAATAGCAGTGGTTTATAAGAGACTGCTAAAATTTATATAAAAACATGCTAGTATAAAATGTATGCTTGCAATGTATGGTGCGAAGAAAAGTAACTACTTAAACTATTACAGGAATGTTTAATTGATTGAACGTTTTTATTATTCATATACCGCAAGGTAAATGAGGTTACAGACAATACGATACATATATTTTTTAAATAAAAACATTTTGAATTTTAGGTTTGACTCTTTTATTAAGGCGTCTATTAAAAAAAGTATTAATTTAGCATCATTGTGCCCTACGATGGATTCAGCAGAACAACATTTAAAGCGCGTGTATTTACAAACACAGTTATGAATGGGAAACGAAGATATTTCAACGGAAGATTGGGGTTGGAAATATGATACAGGAAAGTGTTTCCAATCCTAATGACACAAGAACCAGCTCCACAAAACATCTTAAAATTTTTTTTTTTTTGCAACTGCAAAACTAGTTGCGGGCCAGCTTGAGGGTGTAGGAAAAGTGGCCTTTAGGCTCGGCGGCTTGCGATGATGTAACGGAAATAGTTACCTTAATTCATGACGGCAGTGTCAATGGAAGAAGTAGAGGAAGAAGAAACTAAAGCTAAATAATTTTTTCCTTGTTTTTAAATGTATCTTGGGTTAATTTTAATAAATCAATTAAAATATAATATCTTTAATACTCATTTACTCTTCTATCATTTGTTTCCACCATTTTCAGACACCCGTTTTCCATTTTTGATAAATTTTAACAAAAAATTTGGGATGAGTGACTCAACAAACCCCTAGGTATAGGTATCAGAAATTAAAAAAAACTCTTTCCGCCATTTTTTATCCGCCATTTTTTATTTTAGTTGAGTTTTAATGTCAAATTCGTAATCAGCGACCCCAACACCCCACAGACATCTAATAAAAATTTAAAAAAGAAATAAAATAGAAAATTAGACCTTCGACGCCATTTTGTTTCTAGACCCATTTGGAGGCCAGATTCGTAATCTGCGACCCAAAAACCTTATGTTGTCAAATTTCAGGCAATTGTTTAAATAAATAGAATTGTTATACATTTTTTTAATTAAGGGTATATTAAAAACACTTATTTGTTAATAACAATTGAAAAAATAAAAAGCACACTTTCCCACCTATGGGGAACTTTTCTATAAACTTTTTGCGAAATAATAAAAAAAAATTTCAAAATCGGTTTTGAGTCAACGAAGTTAGAACTTTGGCGAATTTTTAGCGTTTAGAAAATGGACTACTACAAATACATACATTTTATAGAACCTATATGTGCCTATTTTAATGGTTAGCGCCTAATTTTGATATACCAGCCTATAAATGAAACAAGGCAAAAGATGAGCATAAGTGATGGATGGCAACACCGAAGGTTTGTTCTCCAGTTTTCGTCCTATATCTAACAGGAATTAAGAATATGTTTACTACACTAGGACTAGGCAATACCCATCTAATATTTGAAATTGTATACATGAAAGTGTTCAAATAATGTTCAAATATTTTCATTTTTTGAACACTGTAGCAATATACAATATTAATTATAAAATGTTATAGTTCTCGAACAATTACAGCTCAATAATTTGGTTTATGATTGTTTCATATTAGTGTAAATTCCAAAAATCTTTAAAACTGCAAAGAATCATACACAAATATCGCGCTGATGTATAAAAAATAATTAGATACTAATATGTTGATTGCCGTTGATGATTAAAACTTAATGAATATTTTTTATTTTTCTGTATTCACATCCAACAATATTTTAATTTAAGGTTCTACGTCTCTGCTGTTTATTATGCATTCTTTGTTAGCAAATTGAATGTATTAAACTCACACACTTAAGCTGCTCAGCGCCGACATTTTTAACAATTACATATAAAATTAGAACCGGTCACTCAGGCTATAAACCCTTCGTCAAGGATTAACTTCTGCATTTCAGTACGTGTTAAACTAAACACCAATTAGCCACATTCACATTCTGGTTACTTATTTATAACCTTAACAATCATTTCACGGTTGTTAGACAAAAGTCTACACTTTAAAACTAACTTGGAAACAGATGCGTTTGGGGATCATTTATTAATTTGCTGTAACTACAATTAGTTTAATCCCTTGTTGTATAAGTATATACAGGGTATCCCGCAACTCCCACTAAAGCTTCAGTAGCAGACTTCGGTAGGTACCGCATGAGAACTCTAAACTTATCAATATCAAGTCTCTACAGTGTCAAATTTCCCCATACGAAAAATAAAATTAAATTTGACAACACTGTTAGGTTAGGTTTGTTTAATGAGACAGAAAAATAATGGACCAACTAACATTTTTATTTTAAATTAAGTAATAAGCAAAAATTATTCTGAATCAATTATTTGCCTAAAAAACATTACATTATTGCCCCCCATTAGCTTCGCAGCACTTGCTTGCAAGCACAAGAATTGCATCTTGAACACGCTGCAACATTATGGGGTTAAGGGGATGTGATACCCGTCTGAAATCTCTAACATTGAGAACTTTGGATATAGGCAACACACACAACATTTTCTATTTGCAATAATTTTTACGTTAATAAACACGTAGCACAATAAACCAACGCAGCAGCACCTTAGGAGCATTATTACTCAGCATCATTACTGACCGCTATTGTGTAACCTCTTAATAGCCTCGCCCCTAGGTATTTTGTAGATTTAGCTAATAAGTAGCTAATCACTATTAACACTTGCTTTAAAACATACTTTTTATAATTAATTGTTATGAATAAAATTGTATTTAACACAAAGAAAAAAAATAGTTTAAAAATATACTTTTATTTATTAAGAGTAACATAAAAGATATAATTACATACAAATAAAAATTTCCATTTATTTGTTGGTTTTTTTATTTTGTGCATTAATAATAGAAATTGAATCACGCACTTTCATACCTGTAGGAAGGCGAGGATCGGCTAATTCCGACAAAACACAGTTCATAAAGAAGTCTGTTAACTTTGGTATCATTTTGTTTTCCAAAAATCTTCATTCCTTACAATTCGGATTATCTGGAGATCAACGTCGGTGTACAAAGCTAAATCACAGTATGCCCTTTCTAAAATATTAAGTTGTTCCTGTATTTGAAAGTAATACATATGATTTTCCTTAGGCATAATTTCCCATTTCCTAGTTTAACATACATTTTACCATTGTCTTGAACTGCTTCAGGATTTCTTTATCTCGAATCGAATATAAGCATTTTACTTCTACCAGTCCATCTTTATCAATAAGTCCATCGGGGGATGCACCTAAATAAGGAAAATCGTTCGAAATAAACAATCCACACGTTACAACTTCTGAATTAGTTTTTTGTTCATATAAATAAAGAGGATTTTTTTCATTAATACGACCAATAGACTATTGCGCGAGTTGTGTTTCGTGAACTATATAACAGCGTTCACACCAATGCATGACAAGATGTAGAGCTCTTCGTAAACAAATTCGGCGAAAGCTAGATGCTGTAAGTCGATTTCGACGAGCCTCGTGCCATTTTAAGTTATCATGTTGTCCTATTGTAAGTTTTTCGATTGCAGTGGCGTCTTCACTTTTCAGATGGTCTAAAATTTTTAATTTTTCAGATTCCAATTCGTCTTCCGTGAATCTGGCTTAGCTGAATCAGGGCCGTAGTATTTTGCGTCATTATCAGTCATTACTTTTCTTCTATTCTTTTCTTTTGTGTAGAGCGGTGCGTATATACATTTTTTCTCTCTTAAACTGCAGAAATTATCAAGCTGATAATTTTTTAATAGGCATTGCCTATGCCAAGATGGCCCTGAATTAAAGATAAAGCAGCACCATAACACCGTCGTTGGAAAGATCCTCGTTGAATATAATTATTCGTTTTCCACCTGAAAATTTTGCAACCATAGACAAGAACCTCTCTGCTTAATTTGTTGTGACATTTCGGGTTAATCGGTTTGCTTTTCTTACAACAAAATCTATAATTTTGTATATTTCTTTTAATACCGGACTGGTACCTAAAAGCGGAATGAAGTTTTCCTGCTCCGTTGGTTTTTCTTCGGCATTGCTCATTGCAGTTCGAATGGTCCCCAAAAGTTCCTTCGTAGAAGATTGTTGAGATTTAGATATAGCCGATCGTACTGCTATACTAACCTTGGTAAGTTAGATTTTATAATACGTCGCACTGATATTGATATTTTGTATTTTGCTGCAAGTTTGTATAAATGAGAGGTAAACGCTCGGGTTACATGATTCGCACACTCAAGTTTCAGAACGTATCTACCATAGCTAACGTTTTCTAAAATCCGCGTATACACACTGGAATCGCATCAGAAATTACATATTTATATCGAAGATTGTACTGCTTTCGCTTTCATTAAAACCCTGAACAATTATAATCTTGCTCCATACTGCTCGAGGAGCAGCTATAATTTTTAAAGCATTGATGAGGTCGAGGTATCGTTTTCTTGTTTTCTGCAGCAGTGCAGATACAGCAAAATTTATTTCTTACACCTATAAATAATAATTTTTTTGTTCGCAGTCCTATAATACATGCAACTCCTGAAAGCGACGAATAACTGTGTCTTTACGAACGGTTCGCCCACCCTCCATCGACCACTACACTTATAAAAGGTACTCCATTTTCGACATCACCCCTTTCTATTGCAAGCTGCCGTTCTTCTTCTGCTGCTTTGCACATTTGCAATTGAAGTTGTGACTCCCACACTTTCCAACCTCCGTTTCTAATTTTCTGTAATACTTTCCAGATATCATTGGCAGGTTCATTACAGAAAATAACTCTTGAGATTGTGAATATCCAATTCCAACGGATGTTGCTCCCCAAACCAATAAATTATTTACCGTACTTGTTGGAGGTTGCAATGCTATACACACTGTCTTTTCGCAAATATTACAATGGTAGAATAACGTCGACGAAATTCCTTTCCTGGTTTCTTTGATGAAATGCATTTTTCCCATAGTGCATTTGTTGTCATGATAAGATTTTTTTTTCATTTCCAACAAAAAAAGTTTATGTCAAGGATACGATTTCCGGTGAGACTGTTTACGCTGTATTAGATGTTGTATCTGCTTCTATCTCTAAATCCGGCAAATCTTCGTCTGGAAGGCTATAATCGGAAAAATTGCAATTAATTAAAAAATTACCTAAACAAAGCTTAAACGCCGAAAAAGAAGCAACACCACAGCACACTAGATCATAAACGAAAAAATGACCGCCTAGACTTTCTTAAACTTAAGCCGGATATAAATATGTAGAGAGTGAGTTTGGATCACTTCCGGTTATACCGGAAGAGTGACACTAATTTTCGATTTTCAGTGAACAATCTATTATATTTTATTCTATAGTCTAAATGCCCGTAAAAATAGCTTTACAATGACTAACTTTCATAATATGTATTTACTATCAAAAGTATGTGTAATAGCCTAATCGGTCATCAAACTCGAAATTTTCAAAAATTTCTAAAAGCCTCACAATCGACTTTGGTAAATAAATAAACAAAAGAAAATGTAGAGCGTTTAGCCCTGTAAAAAACTGGTTTTACCTATGAATTTTTAATATATCTCTAAATTTAACATTTCGTAGAATAGGACCAGCGTTTTGGAGATCTCTTGACCACATACAATACATACATACACACATGTATACACACGGACCACAAAAACCACCTTTTTTAAGTGGTTTGTGGTGCTATAGGAAAGTAAAAAACAGATAATATGTACAAACTTACTTTTGAAAATAAGGAACGTGTGCATCTTCTGGTATGTTGTCAGAGTTTTTAATGGAAAAAATCACTTCTTCCGCGTTCTCGTTGTCGTTGTGCATTTGAAGCCCTCCCCCGCTTTCTCACTATGTACGTAGTTCGCATTTTGTCCAAAATAAAAGTAAAAGCAGCAGTTAAAAGAATCACACCAACAATAATCAACAAACAACTTATATAAAAAAATGTCCTCAAGCACGAAACAAATTAAAACGCACTGAAAAATGTCCACGGTATGACAGATAGTTCTATAGGCATTACCAAGACCAACAGTGCACACTGAAGCACCTATTTGTGAAATTCTTGTTATTATTGACTAATTATTAGTTATTCCTCCATTTCTGTTGAAACTGTTTACTTATTTTGCTAAAGACATTACTCATTAACTCTCTACCAAAGAAGATTATACTAATGACCCAGTCCAAATGTCCAAGCAACAATTTGAGTAAAAATCATCACATTTTTCCCGGGTGTAATTAAATCTGGCGTCCTACAAATTATAAGTTTGAAGTGAAAGTCCGATAGTTTTTTTTTGTATTTGGGTATCCATGGCGACCCCAAAATGTAGGTTGCTCATTTCTCAGATCTGATGGGCCAGCTACCCTGGCAAAAATGTGGTCCACTAAAATTTTAGGATTTTTTTTGACCAAGAAACTGATTATCAACTTTCTACCTGAGAAGATTATGTCGACCCATTCGTATGGCAATGCCTGAGGTAAACCCATCTTAGTCCATCTCTTTTTTCAAGGTACCTCTTTTTCTATTAATATTTTGGGTGCTACTTCATAATCGATTTCTCTTATTTTTGACTTTATTAACTAAAGCAGAGCCATTTTGAAAATACGAGCGCATGTAGTATCATTTAATCTAGGTATAACTAAAAATAAGAGGAACCAGGGATGTGTGAGAATTATAGTATTAGCAATTTTGTTTAATTAAAATATAAAAATCGATTAAAGATGGCTTTGTAATACATATTAAGTTGCACAATTTTGTCATACCCTAGAGTAATTTGTACTTAATATACAGGTTAAAACAAAAACTAATTCGAATCAAAACTAACCGTGTTAATGTATGAAAAGCTATTTCCTAATCTAATTAAATTGCAGCATTAATATTTTATTTTAATAGTTTGCAAGAGAAAATAATGTTTTTTTAAGTGGTGTTACACTAGTTAGGATATTTAGATAATGAATAAAAAATTGTTTTCTCTCTTCAAAATTGAGGGTATACCCTGCCCTTAATGGTCTTTTCCAGTTTGGAAAGGAGTAACATAACCAAATTTTCAAGTGCCTCCACAGGTGTTAAATCCGGACTTCTCGCTGGCCAAGCTCTTGGACGCCACGCCGATCCATTTGTCGGGGCAATGGTACAATGGTACAATGACAAATGTATTTCCTATTGATAAAATATGCGTTTTATTTAAGTTTTCTTTATAGTTCCTTATAATTTCTTGTTTGAGATATATATTAACAGTTTCATTCTAATAATAAAACTGGTACTATTGTTAACTTCCCACAATAACGGAAAATATTTTTACCCCCACGCTTATTTTTAATCTGAAAATTTTATGGTCGTGTTAAAATCAATTGCTTTCTTGTTCTGGGACTTCGCATAACTATTAACATTGAATTTCGTTTGTTTAGTCATCAGCACACGCCAAAAACTCCCATACAAGTCATTTTATTTTCAGTGGGAATACAATGTTGTGTAACTTCTGTATAGCTGACATGCTGTTTATGTTAAATCGACACCGATAAAAATCTGCCCACAATCCTTCACTTCTCTTTAAAAATACATGGTATGTGAGAATGCTTGTTGGGAGTCATATCTTTATAAGGCAAAAAATATATTTAGCATCACCTTAACATACAAATGAAACGTTTACGACCAGTGACGACGACACTAAGATGCATGCCGTTTTTATACTTCTTTGTCTTGAAAAAGAACATTTGAAATTACATCTAGAAACCGCCAAATTGGCGAATTCCTGGATGAGATTTTTAAAATTTACGTGATACTTCTGTATATTATTATACACCACCGGTCGATGTCCTGGCTTCTAAGCCGGTACTGCTAATTTAACTTACAACCGTTTGAAGTAAATTAATTAATATTGTAAGTTGTAAAACTTTTGCTTTCTTGTACTCGTTAATTGCAGAGACACCCTAATGGCTGCAAGCACGAGAGGCCAACGCTTTGCAACATTATACCCGGTAAGATATATGATCATGATCCTTCCGGAAAATGCGCAAAGGTCAATCTCTCCTGGAGTTAAAATAGTTAACTGGTTACTAACAGAGGGTGGTATTTTTGTTGTTGTTCAATGAAACGGCAGCTGAAAATAACATAAAGGCACTCGCTTTTACAGGTAGAGATTCTACAAAGCTTCACCTAACGTTTGTTGGAGCACTATACGAGCTCCATGCGTTTGCTAAAAACATCTTGTAAATCATTGGGAACGTGGGAAGTAAGGGTTGATATCACCACATAAATTTGCAGCTTAGCCGTGTCCTTTTCATACGCCCGCGCCCGCTACATTGCTGCTGATACAAAATATTCAATTTAGCTGCTTGCAAACACACAATCTTTGAAAAATCCCAATTCTCCCAAGCATAAATCCGCTTCTTTGCAATGGAATCAAAGGCAAATCGCCGGCCTCTACACAGAAGCGAGTGCATTATAATTTATGCTTCACTTATCTGTCGTCTTTGCTGTTAAAGCTCATCTCGCTCGCGAATATTTTTCATTCCGAATTCCCTTTGATAATGCAACGCCAAGAGGAAACAGTTTCATATTCAAAGGCCGGTCGCACGATCGGGAGGCGAACCAGTCGGAATAAATAAAATAAAATAATTTCGCAGGTGCACCGACGAATAAATCGGCGCGAGGCAATAAATTCGGTTCTGACAAAATCTTTTACGAGGAGCGCGAACAAAATTGAAATTTGCATAATGAATTTTTAAGTGGAACACGAACGTGTTTAAAAATATTTTGCCAGCGTTTTGACTGATTAAAAAATGAGAAAAGTAATCTGGAAAGTATAGCTTCATTAGTATTCGGAAAGAATGAAATTATGATACCACCGGAAACCCAGCCGAGAAAAGTGAACACGCCGACATACCGAGATATCTTAGAAGCAAAACTCCGTACAAAGGATTCCACACAAAACGGAAAAGAACAATTCATTAATATTGAATTACTCGTTCAATGAATAAAGTATTAAATTTCGGCTTTACCTATTGAGCAAAAGATGCAAATTCTGTTACACACAGCAAGCTTTTATTTTTTGAATGCAAGCTCTAAATTACAGAGTAAAATACAATCTCCTCTCTCGGCATTTGTTTACACTCGCAAGTTGAATAAAATTAAGAACCGTCAGGATAATATCTACAAATAAACGATACGACAAACACTTTGGATTAGGTGCTTATCCAGGAAATTGCCGAAGCCTCAACGACAGCAGTGAAAATCCAATAAAATTTTTACCGAAACGAGAGATTATACACGGTTCCAGATCAGCGGTCTTCAGGGCCGTAGCTACCACCGGGGCAGCCGGGGCAGCGCCCCGGGGCCCCCGAACATAGGGGCCCCCCGAAAGCGGAGGAAGTTTTTTGCGAAATTGTCTTAAAAAAGTATTGAACCAAACTGCCAAACTTGAGAAAATGAGCAGCGTCAAGGAATTTGCAGATCTGTTAATAATTGATCACAGCTTACTTTCCCCAACTTTATCTTGATATGTGTACAGCATGTATTATGTACTTGACAGTTCCTGTGACCGTAGCTAAGGCTGAACGGTAGGGTTACAAACATTGAGTCGATGCTGACCCGAAGAAAATAATTTTTGGCGGAGAAAAAAGTGGGACAAAATTAATAAAAAAGTTCAATGTGAAATAGTTTTTTACATTATAAATATATAATTCCTAAAATTGTTTTATATTTGTTAAATAGCATATGAAATGTGATTTTTTTACCCCCCGTGGATACATTAAATTTTAACAAGACGTCTCGTACGCCTTAATATTTAAATAATTGCCCTTTTTATCCCATACACCCAATTAACATGACACTCTCTTAATATCTCAGTTAGTCGCTTATGCAAGATCACAATCTGCCAAAACAGAAATGTGGTTCCCCCTTATAGTATTGATCGGACTGAAACTTTACTTAAACAATACACAAAAAATCCGAATTCTTTACATCATTTATTGACTTCAAAACACATATACAAACAAAAAACACCCATAAAAATTAAAAAGAAATTTAACAAAATAGAATTAAGTTCTCAAACAACCTACGTGCGATATAGATTGAGACTACTCGCAGGCGTGTTGCAAACATACATGAACAACGTAAAACATCACCAAAAATAGTGTTGAAATAATTATATTTTAAAAGAACGTATATGTCAAAATGTCTAACAAAACTGGAATGTCTAAATTGCCTGAAAAATGGTACTTATTTGAGTCGCTAAAAACACATTCCTGCGCGTTTGAAAAAGCTTGCAGTTAATCGCAACTTTATCATGCTCTGCAAACATTTTACCTGGAACTGGCTGCTGCATACCCTTGGAAACGACACGCCTCGATTGCATCACCCGCTCCTGGCGGACATTATGCTGGGAACCACCGCGCAGGACTCGTAAGGACAGTTGGCGCCTCTCAAAATTAACGCTTCAAATAAGCCTTTAAAT
>CALNHX010007978.1:31990-66600 GCA_940337035.1 Agriotes lineatus
GCATCTGTCATAACTACTTTTAAGGCTGGCGTTTGGCTTATGTTGAAATAATAGGGACAGATTGATACATAGGAATCACGTATTGTCGATTCACACGCGTCGTATGAAGTTATACAAGGCTTCATTTCAAAGACGAATGTTGGCAGATCGGCGTAAACTATTTTATAAATGGTAACAGATTCGCTTGCGCTGTAAAATTGTATTCAAAATATCGACGCTTTTGTAGGCATTTTTCATTTGTATTTCTGTCATCCAACAGTAAAATTTACTTGTGAAAAATAGAAAACAGAAACTGTAAAATAGCTTACAGGAATATACGATTTTTGATCTTTCATTTAAGACCTCAGTGAACTATTTCTGACGTTTAATTATTGATAGTACGTGATTCCTAAATAAATTCAAGCTGTTGTCATTTAGGACGAATATTACAAAGCCAAATGCCGGTTATCGGTGCTGTTTTTGCAGACACCTGATAAATTTCCACATAAATAGCGTATAAATAGTTTAGGCATGGTACGACAGATGTCGTATTGTCGTTACAAAGCCATATACAAAACCAAGGTTGTGAACATGGCACGTACGTGGGACCCGAAAATAAAATTTAAAGTCCCGCACGGGCGGAG
Organism: Agriotes lineatus; assembly: GCA_940337035.1. NCBI lineage: Eukaryota > Metazoa > Arthropoda > Insecta > Coleoptera > Elateridae > Agriotes > Agriotes lineatus. Next base: position 32,614 of record CALNHX010007978.1, read on the forward strand.
TTAAAATCACGCGTTTGCCCGTTTGTCCTATGGTACGGGATTGCTAATTATTCGTTAGAATCCCGACATACTTTCATATACTTTTGCACTATAATTTCTAAAATGTTATTATAGAGACGTAGGAAAATGAATATTTTAAGTTATTTAATAAAAACCGATTGCAAAACCGATAATAATTTAATAGAAAGCTACTAGATAGAATGAGCAACAAAATATATGTTTTTCTTTTTACCTATATATTAATAAGAATTTTACACTAACAAATGCCTATAATAAATCAGTATTGTGTGATCTTCCATAAAATACAAGATACAGTATTGATTTGCAGTAATTTTGGAGGCTTTTTAATTTTTCCTTTCTTTCTTTCTTGGTAAACCAATAGCTGTTAGTGATCTTCCTCTAGGTCTACCTCGAGATTTTATTGCTTCCTAAAAATATGTGATTACTAAAATCTAAGAAATGTCCGTAAAAGTAAATGCTTATAACATACCGGCAAACAAATGTTATGTAAACATGATCGATCATCAACAATTTCTGAATAATTCATATCAAACGATTTCTTCTTTTGTCTCTACAGAATGGGATTAATCGAATTATAGAATATTATTAACATTTTCTTCGCTCATAATGTCTACCAAATTTTTGGTGCTTTGGCAATCATGTTCTACTACTAGTAGATTATTATTACTGTAATAATCGTGTTCTACAAATCCTTCGTTCAATATCAAATTATTGGTGTTTTGGCAATTACTATATACGTCGTTTTGAAAATTAATAATTTCAACTTTCTCGTGAATGCAAAGTATTTTATAACATAATACTTTAATGTTGAGTTTGCGATACTGTATAACTTGGGGCAGTGATTTTTAGCATTGTCAAGAGTTTTGCAATTTAGTTTCGAAAATTGTACTTTATTCTGTTTTTCATGTAACATTATGGCTTCATTTAATTCTTCGTAACTGTTAAAGGCATCGTTTATCTTTAATTCATATGAAGTTGCCATTATCAATCAATAACGTTAATAGCAGACGACAATATTAATTTACATCGATGAACAGAACAGCTGACCGACACACTATAAGAACGAGGAACGGATAAGAGTACAAGAGGAAAGACCGCACAAACGTGTGATAAAACTTCGCCCGTGTGGGACTTTAAATTTTATTTTCAGGTCCCACGTACGGAACTATATCCACGTTTTGCAATGCAATCGGAAATGCGAAATTTACAATACGGTAAATCGCGAATACGAGTGACAGTGAATGATTATTATTAGAGCTCGGATTCATAGCTGTTTTGCTATACGTAATAATTAATAGCTGAACAGAAATGTTTAGAACGAAGTATGAATTATGAAGAAAACAATTGTTGAAAAATATTTATTTTTAGGTTGAAAAAGAATGTTTTTCCGCAACCGTCTTGAAAGTCATTACTACTAAAATCTGTCATTAAAGTAGACGTTTCTCTTACTTTTATAACAGTTATATTATAGAGTTGTTGGGAACCAATTTGCTTTACATTGTCACAAACTCACAGTCTCTTATAAAAATATTATACAGTGTTGTACAAAAGTCTGGAACACCTGAAATATCTTGCAAAATCCTGTTTTGTGGCAAAACCGCTTGAAGGGGTCAAAAAGCATTCTAAATTTGCTATCTTTTGAAATACTCTAGAACTATATACAGTGGCGTACACCAGCAGGGTCAATTGGAGCATTTTTTTTAAATGATAACCCCAATATTTTGTTCGAGGAAGTGGAAGAGCACATCGTTTTGAGTATTGTAGTATAAAAGTTTTATGAAGTTGCATAAAAAATTTTTCGAGAAAAATGCAAATAAAGCCAGATATTTCAGGTGTTCCAGACTTTTTTACGACACTGTATAGTCGTACAATATGCAGCCTTATGGAAACGATAATGAAGATTATTAAACATAAAAAAATTTTTTTAACCTGACTTGTTCAGCTGCTGTACGCGTTAATCGTTACTTTTGATTGTTTAGTTACAAAACCGTTGTTTTAAATAACTAAAATATTTTATAATATTAATTTTAATCAAAATTACTATTTATTTCTAACTTTGATACGGCCCTGTCGCTGGATGCGCGCCTTTAAAAAGCATTATTTTATAGATGTTTTAAAAGGATCACCTAAATAGTTTAATTATCACGTTCAACACAAAACTGTTGAATGTAGATATGCAATGTATAAATAAAACAATTTTAAAAATAATTTGTTTGATAGTATCTTGTAATGCTTAAATAATCTATTATAAAGTGGTAATCTCATTTCCAATGTGTTAATATTTGAATAATAATTTACTGTTGAACTAATTTCAGTGACTATTTCCCGCATCTCCTATTATCCAATCAAACGCCATAATTTTCCAAAATTCAACCAATCACGTGTTTTTATAGTGGCAAAAAATCAAAATTTTTCCTTGAAATTTTATCAGTTTCTTTTACCACTTGTATCCATGGAAACCACCAAATATGTTGTTTTAAGCAATGTGGCATTTGAAAAACGTCATTAAACTGTCATTGTGAATATATAGTATAAATGTCATATTCATTGTATACTGATACAAAATTAACCCATATTTGGGAAATACTCCACGAAATGTGTTTCGGGCTCATGATTTTGCTCGGAACACGTTTTACTCAAGATTTGTTGTTTTTTGGCAATGCCCTCAACAAAATAACTTTGACAAATTCCCTCATCTATAAAGTTAGTTTGTCTTGTGACATTACCAAAACAAGAAACTTTCGCAAAACATTTTCACCGGCAAAATCATTTGCCCTTAATACATTATTACTGATAAAAATTCAGTCATTAAAATAAGTACATTTTGGCTTAAATATCATGAATCTGGGAAGTATATAGCTGGTTGAAGAAGAGAAATTATAACCCTGTATAGTGTATATTCTAGGATACCTGACTCTCGCTCAGGAGACCCGTGTTCATTTCCGCTACCGAAAACTTTTTTAAAAATTGAATTGTAGTTTATATCTTCACGTACATTACAAATAATAATGTAACAGATTAGTTTTTTACGTAATACGTATGTACTTTCTTGCTTAATTTACTACTAATGTACTTATTAAATGTTGTATTCATATATTATAGCATATATCCATTTCCACCACTTGGGGAGGGTGGAATTTTAGAAATCCTCCCATTTTATTCTATGAAATATTTAGAATTCGTGAAAACACAGTTTACCCCATTTCACCCCTTAGGGGTAAAATTTCGAAAATTATTTCAGTCAGTCTTATACTGAAATGAACCCAGAGCGAAAAAAATCATTCTAACCCCCTACCCCTTTTCGGTTTTCCGTTTGTACCCCTTTAGTGGTGAAATTAAAAAAAACTTTAAAACCCCTTTCTAAAGATTTAAAAAACACATTTATATACCAAAAAAGAATGCTCTAACTTAACAATCACAGGAGATACAAGGAGTTCTATACTTCACCCCGAATGCAGATTCGAACTTTAAGGGTTGATTAGGGTAAAATCCCGAAATGAGTTTTTAGAAATTTGCATCGGATACTTATGCAAGCAAACACCAAGTCGATATTTTACCGGGTCTAAGAGATACTGACGAATTCGTGAAAACACAGTTTACCCCTTTTCATCTCTTTAAGAGTAATTTTTTCAAAAAATAATTCAAAATGTTAATTACTTCGTTACATTTTTTATTATTTACCGACAATTAGTATTTTTTAGAAATGTAAATTGGATAGAGAAAAATCTCATTTGGACAACTATAAGAAAACATTTACAGGATTTTTGCAACAGTAATTCATTAACAGGGCTAGATTAGAGTTTCTAGAAGCCATTTAAATAGCTATCAATTAGAATTGAAAAATATTTCTCCTCAAAAGCGCCTTGCATAAAAACGGAAAAATTCTGCAAACATACTACTTTTCGGTAAATGATAAAAAATCTAAAGAAGAAATTAACATTTTATATTATTTTTTCCACTTATAAATCTTTAGTCTTCACATAAAAATTTTTGATTTTAATATTAAGTCTTGGTATGTGAAATTTTGAAAAATATTTAAAAATTTCAAAAATTAATAATTAGCTAAAGTTATAAAAAAATAGGAGTTTTCTGGCCTGGAATTGTTTAGTTAGCTAAAAATAACACACTCTAAAAAAATCTGATTGAAATCTTACTTAGTTTCCTAAAAATAGCACTTTTTGGATTTTGACAATTTCGGAAAACTCCATTTTCTAAATAAGTAAAAATCACTCGGTATATATGATAGGGGCTAAATAGGTTTTTAGACAAGCACAAATTATTGACGTAAAAAGTTGTTTTGAAAAATCAAAATAATTTTTTTCCCATATTAGGCCGACTTTTTGGCGGTCACTGTACATAATAGATTCAGAATTTGGCAGAATCACTTGGTTCCTGTTTATTTTAACTAAATTTCACAGATTTCGTTGTTATAGTGACTGAAAGGCCAAGAAGCATAAAGCACCGGATTCAAGGTAAAATGAGGTTTCGATAATACACACATACAAAGGCCATGAAGCTTATTTTACTTAAAATCACAGAATAATCTTAAAATTATCTGCACCGGCAAAAACATCTGTCCGTGTTTTTGGCCCACATCTGCTTAGAACACACCTGCTCAGCAGAGAAACAAACCCTTGCATATGTTGAATAGCGAGGTAGAAATTATACGGTGGAAAATTCGAGTGCGTCTATATTAATACAGATACCAGCACCACACAACAGGATAAAGAAAGAGGGAAGATTGGTGAATTTTCTTCGTTTCAATCCCCAGCCTTAAGGTAATACGTTTTTAGGCATTCATATTGAAAACTTTTGCAATCAAACACCAAAATCGATATCTTATCGGGTTTAAGAGATATTGAGGATGAAAACACAGTTTACCCCTTTTCCCCCATTAGAGATGAAATTTTAAAAAATCCTTCTACTTCATTTTATTCTCAAATGGACCCACAGAGAAAAAAGTGAAAAATTTTAACTAACTACCTTTTTGCAATTTTCCATGTTTTTACTTCTTTAAGAGTGAACTTTAAAAAACCATAAACGTCTTTCTACATATTTTAAAGAGACATCTAAATGCCAAAAAAAATGTTCTAACTCAACAAACACAGAAGATATGTAGGGTTCTATAATTCACACCGAATGCATATTCGCACCTTAAAAGGTTGAGCAAAATCCTGAAATATGTTTTTAGATATTTGTATTGAAAACCTTTGCAAGCAAAAACCAAATCTATATCTTATCGGGTTTAAGACATACTTAAAAATTCATAAAAACACATTTTACCCCTTTTCACCCTCTTAGGGATGGAATTTTCAAAAATTATTTCTACCTCTTTTTATTCCGAAACGGACCCACAGTCAAAAAAATTTTAAAAATTAACCCCCTACCTTTTTCCAGTTGTCCCTATTTTGAGCCCTTTAGGGGTGAAATTTTAAAAAACCCTTAAACTTCTTTCTAAATATATAATATCTATATGCCAAAAAAGAATGTTTTAACCCAACAACCACAGCAGATATGAAGTGTTTTATAATTCACCCCGAATGCAGATTGGCACTTTTAAGGGTTGATTAGGGCAAAATCCTGAAATGGGTCTTTTTAGACATTTGTCTTCGATACCTATGCAAGTAAACACCAAGTTGATATCATATCGGGTGTAAGAGATATTGGGGAATTCGTGAAAATGCAGTTTAGCTCTTTCCACCCCCTTAGGGTAATTCTTTTAAAATCCCTTGAACCACTTTTTAAATATTTTAAAAATACATCTATATGCCAAAAAAAAGAATGTTCTAACTCAATACGAGATACAAAGGGTTCTTTAATTCACCCCGAATCCATATCTGCACCTTTAGGGGTTGATTGGGACAAAATCCTGAAATATGTTTCTAAACATTTTGCATTGAAAATCTTTGTCAGTAAACACCAAGTCGATATCTCATCGGGTCTAAGCGTCTAAGAGATATTGAGGAATTCGTGAAAACACATTTTACCCCTTTTCACCCCCTTAGGAGTCGAATTTCAAAAAATCCCTTCTTAGCACTACCTTACGTAACAAATTCAACCTTCCACCCAAATTTAAAGTTTGTAGTACCAGTGGTTACGGCTCTGCGTTGATTAGTCGGGGTTGTGGCTTTCCTTTATGCATATACTCGTATGTATAGGTACATTATTGTGGTTCACATTACGTGGGCGAAGATTCACATATTTGCTAAATATTTCAAGAGGATTATTTATTCCACAACCCTTACTAACAACAGTAAAAGTACGACTCTTTTTTGTTTTTGTGTCTAGAACTTGAAAAACACAACCTCTTGTGAGTATCATGGACTTTCATCTCGTGGAACTCATCAATTTTACACATGCCTGGTATACCCATGATCGCAACAACCTACAACGATATAGTTAAGAATTGGAAATTTTCAACAAAATTGTACAACGGTTTACCATTCATCAATTAGCAGTTCTGTTTGTTTTTAAAACATATTTATATAATAAATTGTAGGCATTGGAAAATATTCTAGTATATGCCACACATGAATAAAGAGATATTATCTATTCGATGAAATTATCACACTCGGCTTTCCCTTGTGAGCTAAAGTTTTCTCCTTATGGATAAAATGCCTGTTTATTCACTTGTAGCATACATAACTAATATTCAATTATCAATTATTGTATACAATTTATATATAAAATTAAAATATCATAAAAAAATCGGTAACTTTGTAACTATGTATAACTTTCAATTTCACATTATTTACTTCAACCAATTAGTACAGTACACCTAAATAGATGTAGTGACAATATTTTTACATTTTGATATTGTTTAAAACAGTCCTATGTTCTTAAATTACAGTTACCTGTAATTTTGTAACTATGATGTGTAAATTACAAATCATGTTTCATATATTTAATACTAGAACTCGTGTCCAGCCTACGTCTGGCCCGGCCACATATACGTAATCTGCAGACGCATAAGGTATTATGACAACTGTTCGGCTACAATCGGTAACTGATTAGTATGGAGCCAATAAACGTTTATGTAAAGTGCAGACACAGAGGGGCATTAGACGACTGCAGTTTACTCAGTGGTTTCGCTTTGACATGCTATATCTTGTTTTCCGCGTAGTCAAAGAACTAGTTGTTAGTTCGTGAAAAGACTATTTAAAGTGCCGGATAAAATTACTATAAATTGCTTAAATATGGAAAGTATGCTCCCAGAAGGCTACGAGTAAAAATTTGTAAACGACAGAACTGTTAGATTAAATCTAACTAATAAGAAGTAGTTGAGGTTAGCTTCGCATGTTTATATTTCAACCAACCAAAGGTTACAGACCGAAAAAATGCCGGTAGATATACAAATACAACCTGTATCTAACCAAATTTAGCGCTTACAAAATGTAATTTTTCGAAAACAGTAAAAAAGGTGACATTTTCATTTTGTTTTCAATGTATGAAGCGATTCATTTTCGTACACACAATACAGACACACACAACAGGACGCAAAATACTTTTACGTTCTAAAACGTCCAGTTGTTGAAGTCCGAAGTCCCTTTCGACCAAATTTTGAGTTACAAGGATCACTATGCAAAAAATAACGTGAACAACACATATGAAAGCAACTTGTTTCACTCATTTGCAAATTCGTGAAAAACAGTATGACTTTCATAACTAGTTGTACAATACACTATTGGGTTCTAAATACAAAAATAGCTATTTATTGAACCACTTGTTACGGTATGTTAAAGATATATTTTCTCACCACTTTAAGACAATATTCTTTATTCCGAAAAAATACAAAAATAAGGGGGCACATCTAACACATCGATATTCAATACCTAAGTTCTTAACTTGTCCTGTGTCCTTAATTGTAACAACTTAAAAACACACAACGGTCTCACCCGCTCAAAACCTGCTTGTTTTGTTCACGTTCGGCGATAGACTGCGCGTTCCCCCTCCCGCACATCCGCTCGTCAACTCCGCGTCCCCTAGCGGCGCACTTCCGTAGCACTCACCCGCGAAACGCTGAATTTAAAATATTTATCACTCGGCCATTCCTGATTTTACGACCTCCTGGTTCGTTGCTTGGGAAACGCTCGGATGTCCTCGTTGATCTCCGCCTCCCTCCAACACGTAATCCTTGAACCGCAATGGCCTCCCCACCTCTCGCTTCGTTCGAAGGTTAACCGGTCTCGCTGCCACCGTTACAGCACCTGATGTTGTTTGACCCACTTCGGAATCTCGCGTTGCTCGCCTTGAAGCGGCGACCTTGACCTCGTTCTCGTCCTCCCCGCATGCGACGTTGTCACGTTTCTTGCCTCCACTAATCCGGATAGGTTCCTCTAGTTCGCTCGTAGATTCGTCCTCTCCGCTTTCGTTCTCCACTGGATTTTTGTACACTTTCAACCTGGACACGTGCACTTGGGTCGTGAAGTTCCTGTTCGCACCATCTGCCACTGTATTAATCCTATAAGTGTCATTCCCTAAATCTCCGGTCACTGTGTATGGGCCCTTATATTTTCTTTGTGTTTTTACCGGTTCCCCCGTGGAAACTGGCGGAGAACGCACGTAAACAATGTCCCCGACGTTAAATCCTTCGTGTTTATACCGTTTACGGTCAAACCGCTCCTTATATTTTATCTGCTCGTTTGTAACCTTTTCACGCACTTCGTCTGTAACTTCGCTGGTAATACGTAATCGTCATTGTTTCCCGCGAATTCCCGTAAAGCACCATCGTGAAAGTTAGCTCGAAATCCATACAATGCTTCGAATGGCGTTTTCCCTGTAATTTTATTTACCACACTATTCGCGTCACGTTGTACTTCCTTTAAACAACTGTCCCACATTCGCTCCGTTTTCATTTTCGTTAAAATCGCCGGCGTAATGGTCCTATTCACTCGCTCGCAGACTCCGTTCGCTCGAGGATGTCTTGTGCTATTTAGCACGTGACGTATCCCATTACTCGCGCAATACTGTTCGAACCCGTCAGCTGTGAAGCTGGTTCCGCGATCCGTCACAATCATCGCTGGTAGACCAAAATCGTTCACAAAATCGCGCAAACACTTCAATGTACTGCTCGTTTTTGTGCTCGGCACCGCATATACCAAATGCATTTTCCCGTCTGCCCTCGTTGGAACATCATCCCCGCTAAACTAACTGCACTCGCGTCCGTATGCAGTTCTGTATACGAACTCGGATTATACAGCTGCAAGACCGGCGCTGACGTCAAGCGTCCTTCAACTCGTCAAACGCCACCTGCTGTTTGTCTGTCCACATAAAAACATTGTCTTTCCGCGTTAAATCGCTTATCGGTCTCACTTTCACCGCATATCCTTTCACGAAGCGTCTAAAAAAACCTGTTAATCCCAGCCATCGTTTTACTTCGCGCACATTTCCCGGTCGCGGAAAATTCTCTATGACCTTCACTTTCGCTGCACCTGGGGAAATTCCCTCCGCAGATAATTTGAATCCTAAAAAGTCCACGCTTGAAGCACCAAAATGACATTTGCGTAGCTTCATCGTAAGATTCGCGGCACGGAAGGCCTCGAACACTTGTCGTAACCGCTCCAACATATCGTCCCAGTTTTTTGCTGGTATCAGCACGTCATCTAAAAACGCCATCGCGACCTTGTTCCTCAAAGGCCCTAGTACTCGCGTCATTAGCCTAGCAAAGTTCGATGGACTATTGCACAATCCGAAACACATTCGCGTGAATTCCCCCGTTTCATCTGGCGTAACAAAAGCTGTTTTACACCTAGACCCTTTCGCTAACGGTAACTGAAAAAACGCGTGTGCTAAATCCAAGGTAGTGAACATTGTACACCCTGCTAAATGTTCAAATTGATCATCCATGTTCGGCAATGGATAATGTTCTTTCACTGTCTGTTGGTTCAACTTTCGAAAATCTACCACTAGCCTTGGCTCCTGTGAACTTTTCGCCACTAATAACACCGGCGACGCGTATGGCGAAGTGGTATCTGTCGCAATACCATTTGCCTTCCACTCGCGCACGATTTTTGCGATGGTTTCTCGCTCGTGTGCAGTCACCCGATAAGCTCTCGTACGCACCGGCACATTATTGTCAACTATGTTCATTTCCATTAACTGGGTACAACCTAGTTCGCTTAAGTTTTGCGCGAAACACCCCCGAAATTCGTTCACCAAGCTTGTTAGGTTCCGCAAATCTCGCTCCGATATTTCTTCGCTCACGTTTAATTGTTCACTTGTAATCGCTTCTCTGCATAATTCAATTTCCATCACGCTCATTTCTTGTCCACAAATATTCTTCGAATCAATGTTCACACCGAATTCCCGAATTTTGTCTATCTTTTCGCCTTTCACTACGAAGTTTGCATCGTCACTTTCGTTGGCTACTGGCACCGTGAATTTGCCTCCATTTATGTCCACACTCACGAAGTTTATGCTCCTGGGTTCCAAACTTTGATCTTCCGTAGCAGTTATATCTACTGATTGCGTGGAAACTGGCAAATTAATTTGCGCAAACGGTTCCTCACTACGCAAACCAAAATGCAGTACATCGTCTACCCGCACATATGCTAACTCAGGGTGTTCGGTAAAGTTCTGCCCCAGCAATACACGTAGATTCTGTACCCCACACGGAACCACGTAAAAATTCACATCTTCTACGTTAATTCCATCTAGATTCACTCTAGCTTTCGCAAAACCTTTGCTGATTACCGCACTGCTTCCGAATCCTGTCAGTCTGTTTTCCGTTTTTTCAACTTTAATTTTAAATCTCTCGCGGCTTCCTCAGTCACTGTGCTCACCGTAGCACCAATGTCAATGAAACATTTTATCGCTTCTTGCTCGTTTATTTTAACATTCCGTATGAACTTCGTTGCCGCACTTTCTGCTAAATTCTTTGGTTCAGTCCCTATTCTCCACACTTGATTCACAGATTCACTTCTCTGCGTCACACGTTCTGGACATTCTCTGCTGATGTGGTCCGGTTTTTTACAATTGAAACATACCACTTTTCTTGGTTTAGTGCATTCTCTGGCTAAATGCGATGGTTCACCGCAGTTGAAACACTTCCACTTCTCCTTCTTCACTTCAGGATGCTTTTGTGCACCCGGTATGGCTGGTTTCGTTGCTTCCTGAGGTTCACTTTTCACCCCGACGAAGCTGCTGCTATTGTTTTGGAGTTTGTGTGGCTTTTCACTTTTTTCTGCCCGGAAACGTCCACTCCTCGCATCACCGATTTCTTCGCACTCTTGCAAGTCCTGTAACAACTCCACTTCGTTGCCTTGAGTTTTTCCCATTGCCACATTACACAAATCCTTGTTCCACAATCCTACTAAGATTTGCGCTTTGGTTTCTTTAAAATTCAGCTTAACGTCCTTACACAATTTGAATTTTTCGTGAAAGTAGGAATTTATGCTTTCATTCCGGCTCTGCACCCTCGCTGTCATTCGCTTCCACTTCTCCGTTTGCGACAACTCTCCACTGAACATTTCTTCAAATTTCTCCGCGAATTCGTCGAATGTTTTTAACTTCTCCCAGTTACTTTCATGCCAATGTTTTGCACCTCCAACCAAATGTGTACGAGCTGTTTCCAAAGTGAAAGCATCTGGCCACCGGTGCAATAGCTGCATACTTCTTATGTTAGCTATCCACCTTTTTGCTTCACTTTTACTTTCTCCATTAAATGTACTGATTGTCCTCGTTAAATCAGGCATTATGTGATATGCCATTTGATTTCCCGTAACCGCACTCCCGGCACTACTCGTTTGCCCGGCTGTCACTTGTGTGATAAGTCTTTCAAACAAAGCGTCTCTTCGTCTGTTCTCTGCTGTCATAATCTGCATCATTCTGATTACATCACTGTCAGTATTCACTCGATTATTGTCCGCGTTCGCGTTCACCTCCGGCGTGTTAAAGCTTGAACTTCCCGCCCGATCCAAATTTCCCACCTGTTCACCCAACATGATGAGGTCGTCGCTCTCGCTGTCACTACCTCTCACTCCCCCACTTTGTCCCTCGCGTTCACAGCGCAGTTGCAAACGCGCCTGGAACCTCTCGAACTCGTCGGTCATCCTCTCGAGAATCTTCGTTCGCTTCCGTAAAATGTTCCAATCACGTTCGCTTTTCCCCTTCTCGTCGACGTGTCGCTACGTCACTTCCTTTCTCGATGCACAAGATGTTCACGCCCCTAACGGTCAAATTACAGGCTGGCGCTCCATCCGTCGTCGGCCATGTTGACACGTTACCACAGCACTTGAATATTCCGTTTTTCTTGCTTTTTCGCTCGCCTTGGGCACTTGTGGACACGTCCCTCTGCTCTATTTCCCCCGGAAATCACGCAGACACGGAAGTATCCCACTTCTGAACTATGTTAAAGATATATTTTCTCACCACTTTAAGACAATATTCTTTATTCCGAAAAAATACAAAAATAAGGGGGCACACCTAACACAACGATATTAGATAGCTAAATTCTTAATTTGTCCTTTGTCCTTATTTGTAACCACTAAATAAAACCACAACGGTCTCCACCCGCTCAAAACCTACTTGTTTTGTTCACGTCCGGCGATAGACTGCGCGTTCCCCCTCCCGCACATCCGCTCGTCAACTCCGCGTCCCCTAGCGGCGCACTTCCGTAGCACTCACCCGCGAAACGCTGAATTTAAAATATTTATCAATACTTTGACCAGAATTATTTAAAAAGATATTATTGTCAACTACACGGAAAAATTGCATGTTCAACACATTGGAAAAGTAACTCTTCCATGCTCACGAAAAAACTTTTACATTCGCTGGAATTCTGGAAAACTCACTTTTCTTAACTTGTAGAACAATCTACTATTAATTCACCAGCGATTTAAGAAGAAAATTAACTCGCTAGCATATATACATTATAAACAGTTACTTATGGTTGCTGTTATAGAGATAATAATAATAATGCCAGTTTAAAATGACAAAGAAATAATAATTAATCGAGTTATTTAACAATAATCGTAACTTCGTAACGGCGTAACTGGAGATTTGAGTTACCGCATTTAGGTATATTTTTATGACGCTCAACGGCTTAAACCTGAAAAGAAACAGAACAGATTGCTGGCAATTGAAAATGATTTCGGTGAAGCAAATAATTCTCGTATTTTAAATGCCCGCATTCCGCTACGCACAGCGCACATGCTGTACGCGCCCTGCCTAAGCGCCTACTGCCACAAAATAGTAACTAATCCTACTAATATAGTAGTGTCAACTGAATCCGAGAGATTCATTCACCTCCCGAAACCGAACGATTCGTTCGTATGCGATTGTTTCGAATGATTCATTCGATTATTAAAATATCTCGCATTCGGATATCTCGATTATTAAATTCATTCGATTATGCCCATCACTAACAACTAACGGTTATATTCATGATATTCATATATATAATACACATATATTGCTAGTAGGGCCTCGGAACGCTAGAAAACATTACGGCGCCGACGTAGTCTCACTTAGAGTATAACGCGTCTCGTGCGCATGCGTGGGAATTCGAATTCCGCCTTTAGAAGCGAATTTTAAACTTGACCACTTCCCCATTGGGCGGACGACGCCACCGCCCTTGGGAACCGCTCACCGTTTACATTGAAGAGTTGGTTGTCTGTCTCACTTCCTTGGTGAGTTTCCCACTCATAGCCGCTAGCAATATAGTAAGTATTAGATATATGCTAACGGTAAATACATAACAGGCAACACTACCACAAAACAGTAACTAACACTACAAATTGAGATAATTGCAGTGTTGCCAACTATTGATTTTTTTCCGTAATAGAAATTTTAAAAAATAGTAATAGATTTGGCAGTTTGGGTAATAGATTAATAATAATTTAAATTCTAGTCAAATTCCTCAAAATTGCGTTTTTTAGTGTAGACTTGACTTTTCAACTCGATGTTTAACCTTTGTAGACTAAATAAGGAAAGCTACACATATAATAGCGATGATTATTTACATGAGATAGTGTAAATTTTCATAAGCATATCAGTCTGCCATGCCATGCCCAACAAAGCTCAATAAAATGCAGAATTACACAATGATAGTCATAGTGTAAAATTGGCACTTTATTATAAAAAGTATAAGTAACATAAATATTCATTCAATTAGTTAATATTTTAACAAAAGAAAACTATTAAATACAGGCTTTGTTTCAACATCACAGAAAAAAACTACAAATAATTCTGCATTTTGTAAAAAGTACCTATAATTACAGACTATCAAGTTAACCCTTCAGTACCCGTTTACGGTCTATGAGACCGAGCAAACACATGATGCATTATATTACTTAATGTGCTAGCGTTAGTTTACCGCCCATTTCACTACCTTCCTATATATTGCCATTGGAGATCCGTATGCAGTTTTGAGTTCGTGCGTGCAGTGGTTTAAAAGTTATTTATAATTTAGGTTTTAGAGACCGAAGCGGGTACCCGAGTTGTTTTTATTTTTACCTTTGATATACGACCAATGTGAGGAGAAGGAAGTATTTTTTGCATTTTTAGTAACACTGTTATACTAAAACATTATTATAGTCATGGGGGATTTTATGAGAAAGAACAGGCGCGACTAGAACAGACGATGCGAGATATAATAGCGGAAGAGGATGTCGACAACGCGTTTTATGAAGATGTGCCATCGTCTGACGAAGATAATTTATTGGAAACTAGGGAAATGAACAGTGACACTGAACAGAAAATATCTGATTAGGAAGACGTTAGTGAACAAGAAACCAATGCCATAAGATATCTCATTATTTTTATGGAGGTGTCAGAGGGGTGTCGAACTGCGAGACCGGTGCGGGTACTGATGTCTTAGAATTTTGAACGGGTACTGGAGGGTTAAAGACGTTTATTTTTCAATAATATATTATACAGGGTGTCCTGTATTCCACTGACAAACGTCTGGAGGTTATAAACGACGTTGAAACGTATAAACTTTTCCTTTTTAAATCTCTTGCCGCTGAGTTATACCCTCCTAAGGGGAATGGTTATATAAAAACTTTTTAATGGACAAGAATTTGTTTATACAAAAATATGCACCTACTAGAAAGCGTGATATATTCATAATCCTTCTTAGCTCTTTTAGTTTTTTGTCTAACTCATATTAAAAAAATTAATTACTTTATGATGTACGGAACAGTTATTTAGCCTAATGCGGCAAATTGCTGTTCTTATACGAGAAATATTAGTTGTACAAAAAAACTAAGATCTTTTAGATAAATCAGGCTTTTCATTAGTACATATATTTTATAATCAAATTCATGTCCATTAAAAATTGAGGCTTAAAAATAAAAAAAAAGGTGTGCCTACTAAGTAAATGTAAAAACCACTAAAATAATAGTACATTATATTATAAGTGAGAGAAATGCATCATTATTTGCGAGTGAGAATTTTGAATCGGGAGTGCCCCAACACGAGCGAGACAATTTCTCACGAGCTTATAATGGCATTTCGCTCACGTGTGATATACGACGTTTTATCTTACAGTAGCAATTATTGTGCCTAAATAGTTTGCGCAGTCAGAATATGTAGCGAAATAAATTTATAATTAGTCGCCTATGATTTGTGATATACGTTTGGCAGTACTGAAGTGTATTGGCAGTACTGAAGTGTATTGTCAGTCTATGTCAAATTCGAGGTTCGTAGGTTAGGTTTTGTTTGTTATTTGACACAGACTGACGCAAAACTTAACCTGAAAATTACGAATTTGACATAGCTTGACAGTGCTACCAACAATGCCGTAGTATAAATAATGAAAAATTACTTGTGAATAAAACTTCATTTTAGCCACTGAAAACAGTTGTATAATGTATGGTAATCGACGAGACATCCCTAACCACTCTCCGTAACCTGAACATGAAGCCATGTCTAGGCCTAGGTAGAGCAATGTTCAGATGTCTATCTGCACCTACCCCTGACGGACAAGATGGCGCCAGCACCAGCAAGTGTCCTGAGGCTACTGCAAGTAAACCTCCAGCACAGTAGGGGAGCCACGGCTGTATTATGCAGCCGGTTACAAACCGAGGACATTGATGTGGCCCTCATCCAAGAACCATGGATAGTAAGGGGCCAAATAATGGGACTCGGACAAGCCAGAGGTGAGTTAATATACGATAAATCCTCTGATATACCCAGGACATGTATTTATGTAAGAAGGGGGGTAAAATACATGGCTCAGTACAACTTATGTTTTAGGGATCTAACAACCATTAAACTGAAACAAGTCAGGGAGGGCAACGAGAGGCAGGTAGTGATATCCTCCGTATACCTTCCCTACGATGCCATCAATCCTCCACCAAGCACAGAGTTGATGGAAACTGCAACGTTCTGCGAGGCCAACCGCCTCCAGTTCTTAGCAGGCTGCGATGCCAATGCGCACAACACTGCATGGGGCAGTACGGACACAAACCAGAGAGGAACCGATCACCTGGAATATTTGGTAAGTAATAACTTACAAATACTTAACCGAGGTAGTGAGCCCACTTTTGTAACTCGACGTCGGCAAGAAGTCATTGACATAACTCTGGTCACGGCTGGACTGCAAGACAGAGTAATACAATGGCGCGTATCTAACGAACCATCACTGTCTGATCACAGACACATTGAGTACCTCCTGGCAGATTTTGAAAAGGCAACAATAACCTATCGAAATCCCAGAAGAACTGATTGGGCTGCATACAGGGAGGAACTTCTTAGCAAGTTATCCGATGTTAAAACCCATATCCATACGCCAGCAAACGTTGAGGTAATTGTGGACCAAATGAATGACGCCATACTAACCTCATATGAAAAAAACTGTCCATTAAGAAAAAGACAGACCAACAGGAAGGTCATATGGTGGAATGAACATCTGGCCAACCTGAGGAAAAGAGCACGAAAACTCTTTAACCGAGCAAAAAGGACCGGATAGTGGGGCCAACATGCCCAGGCTCTAACCGAATATAACAAAGCTCTGAGAAAAGCAAAAACAGATTCATGGAGGAGCTTCTGTGGGGACATTGAAGGCACCACAGAAACAGCACGCCTCCACAAACTTCTGTCAAAAGACACTTTAAATCCAGTCGGGAACATGCTAAAACCGACACAGGAATACACAACCAGTGAAAGGGAAACCCTGGAAATGCTAATTCAAGCACACTTTCCAGGAGCACTGATGGCTGATCAGGCTAATATAACATCACAGCCAGTCCCTAGCAACTTCTCAAAAAAGCCCGCGAGAGACGAGTGGAAGGTAGCTAGGGAAGTGTCATAGTCATAGCAAGGTGCAGTGGGCTGTAAAATCCTTCTCACCTTATAAATCTCCCGGACCCGATGGAATCTTCCCCGCTCTACTGCAGCGGGGAATAGACCTTCTGGTACCTATCCTAATTAAGATCTTTCGCCTATGCCTAGCGGGAAACTACTTGCCACTGGCGTGGAGACCGATCAAAGTCGTCTTCATTCCCAAACCAGGGCGAGCATCGTACACCCTGCCAAAGGCATATAGACCGATTAGCCTAATGTCTTTCTGTCTAAAGACTATGGAAAAACTGGTATACAGGCACATACGAGATGGGGCCTTGAAAGACAACCCCTTACATCGTAGCCAATATGCATATCAACCAGGAAAATCATGAGAATCAGCACTTCACAACCTACTCAGTAGGGTAGAAGTGTCGATAACCAACAAGGAAGTAGCCTTAGCTGCTTTCCTGGACATAGAGGGAGCATTTGATAATACCTCCTTCGAATCAATAATGACTGCAACCCTAAGACATGGCGTTGATGACATCACAAACAAATGGATAAAAACCATGTTAGAGGGACGCCAGATACAGACCGATTTGGGAGAAGAATCCCTCAAGGCACGTGCTGTCAGAGGTTGTCCACAAGGGGGTGTTCTATCCCCACTACTTTGGAACATGGTAGTAAACGATCTCCTGCAGACACTCAATGATGAAGGGTTCTACACCCAAGGTTATGCAGATGACATAGTCATTCTCATAAGGGGCAAGTATCCAACCATCATTACGGCCCTCATGCAAAGTGCACTGAACATCACTCAGGGATGGTGCAATAGGGAAAACCTCAAGGTAAACCGTAGCAAAACATCTATAATACCTTTCACTAAGAAAAGAAATGTAGAGGCCTTCAACAACCTTACAATCTTTGGTGAAAGAATTCAGGTTAGCCAGGAAGTTAAATATCTGGGTACTACCCTAGATGCAAAACTAAACTGGAATGCACACCTAGATAAAATAGCAAACAAAGCAAAAATGGCCCTCATGATGGGTAGACGCATGTTTGGTAAAACATGGGGACTGAAACCAATGATGGTTCATTGGTACTACATAACAGTAGTCAGACCCGTGATATCCTATGGCACCTTGGTATGGTGGCCAAAGGTAGAACAAAAAACAGTAATTAAAAAACTATCCAGGATACAGAGACTGGCTTGTTTGTGCATCTGTGGAGTTATGAACAGCACTCCAACAGCATCTATGGAAGCTCTCTTGGGACTAACACCTCTAGACATATATCTAAAAGGGGAAGCCCAGATCGGAGCATACAGAATGAAAACCACCGGAAACTGGAACACCAACCAGGAACGGTGCGTACACAAACGGATACAGGAAGTGGGCGAAGGTAACCCCATCTTAAAAATGGGCTCAGACTACAGCATTGCAGAGTATTCCTTTGACAAACCTTTCACTGTGAGGTACGATCGCAATGACTGGACCCAAGAAACCGCAACCCACTTGCCAAACGGGCTAGTTTGGTACACAGATGGATCCCGAACAGCAGAGGGCACGGGTGCTGGAATACATGGCGTAAGACCAAAAGAGGACATTAGTGTATCTCTTGGGACCAAAGCCACAGTCTTTTAAGCTGAAATCTTTGCTATAATGCGATGCGTCCAGGAAAATGCAAAACGCGGGTATTCCCAACAACGCATAAGCATACTTTCTGACAGTCAAGCGGCATTAAAAGCGCTTGAATCACCTCGTGTAAGCTCTGTGCTAACAAGAGAATGCTTAAATCACCTGACACTCCTATCTGAAAAGAACACTGTTCAGCTCATTTGGGTGCCAGGACACACAGGGATAGAGGGAAACGAAGCGGCAGACGCCCTCGCAAAACCTGGTGCATCTACCCCATTTATAGGCCCAGAACCTGTATTTGGTATACCCAAACAAAGCATCCGAACAGCGATAGAAAAGTGGACCGCTAGACAACACGCTTCTCGCTGGGATGCCACACAGGGACAAACACTGGGGAAGGAAATAATTAGAACGCCTTCTCGCAGACTAACAACTGACGTCCTCCATCTAGGACGAACTCAGATCAGACGGCTGGTAGGACTAGTCACAGGACACTGCCACCTGAGAAAACACCTACACAAAATAGGCATATACAGAGGGGATATACTTTGTAGATTATGTCAGGAAGAGGAGGAGACAGCCTCACACATAATCTTCGACTGTCCAGCGTTACTCCGCAAAAGACAGCAACTTTTCGGGGGAACTCCACACGGAGCAGCTCTCACACACGAGCATCTCGTAAAAAACATCCTACAACTCGTTGAAGGTGCAGATCTATTTTAATAGGGTCAAGGGGGCACAAAAGACCATAGAGTCGAAGTGCAAAACTGGGCTCACTACTAACCCATCTAAATCCCTGCTTTTAATCAATCAATCAATCAATGGTAATAGGCGCTACTGTAAGATAATAGTATATTATGTATGAAGTTTTATAAACGTCATTTTAGTCACGAGTTTTATTAATCACGAGTGTAGCGCAGCGGAGCGAGTATTTAATAAAATGAGTGACTAATAAGTTTATAAAACGAGTTGCGTACTATACTTTTTCTACGACCACAAATTTAGAGAATATAACATCATATTATTTCATTAACATTTTGACATTTATTATATTAGGTTAAATTATGCTTGCAAACGTCAAAGTGACGGTTGAAAACTAACTTGATTTTAGTTTTGGCTGTGGCTAATAAAACAAATACTATTTGAACCTAACTTCACCCCATGACTAAAACATCGTTGCCAACTTCATCTCATGACTAAGAGGCTCTTTAGTCATAGGTTATGAAGGCATGATTAAAAGGTCACTTAGCGACGTGTATGTTAGTGTGTTAAATGGCATTTTAGTTACAGGAGTAGAAAAAAATAATTAATCTGACATTTCCTTAGGTAATGTAACATAACCCCATTCATCTTCAGCTGTTTGATTCATAAGTTGCTCTTCAACCTTATTATTATTATTCACTTTCCACCACTTCTGTTTTAATAAACTGTCACTTGGTTTCCAGTCAAAACAAGTGCTTCCTCTAAGCAACTCTTTGCTGCTTAATAAAGCATCACAAGTTTTTATATATAAACGGTTTCTCGTTTTAGTTTCTATGAGAGTTAACTGAGAGAATACCCTCTCTGCAGCTGCAGATGAATGAGGTAATGATAGAACTCCATTAATTAATTTAATCAGATTTGGAAATCTTGCTTCATTCATATCATTTCTAATTTTACTTATTTCATACCAGAACTGCTCGTCATCATAATTTTGTATTTCCACTATCTCTGGTAAAAATCTCCACTCTGCGTCTAGGTCTTCAATGTCGGAAACTAAATTTTGGAAAAAACTTCCAGCACCACTTATAGAAGCAATTTCGCCACTTTTAACACATTTTGGATTTAATTTTGAAACAAAATTTAAAATTTTGCAATCAAAATTGAACCTTTTTCTAAATTCTAAACATAACGAAATAGAGAAGTCCAAAGCTTTCAGTCTGAAATTATATAGATCTTGTGCGTTTATGTCTTCATTAGTTATTTTATTTAAGGTCCTAGCGCCAACATACATTTCCCCCAAAGGGAGTAAATTGCGGGGATTTGAGGGGTCAATACTTCCCAGAGGTTGACTGTCTATTGCAGATATTTTAATAAATTATTTCAGCACTGTACGATACAATTCTCTCAAACGTGGAACTAAAGTATATAACTTTGGTTTTTCACTTTGAAATTCGACGTTCATATCATTTACTAATTTTAAAATATATAAAAGAAAAAATAAATATACTTGATAAATAGGGTTATTGAAAGCATCCAATATATTTTTGGCTTTGTGTAAACTAGCATTATCTGCAACCTCTGCTATGAAGTATAGTTGAAGTGGTGCCCACTGCTTCAAGATTCTTGTTACTACGCTCTAAAATAAAGGATTAATTAACTACTTGGACCAATATATTATTGAATAATATACTCACTTGTAGTGATAACCATCTCGTACAACTTAATTTAATAAGTTTGTGGCGCATTGTCTCTGTATAAACTTGAAATTCTTCAAACTGAGCAATCCTTCTTGAACTGTTGGAAAAGTAATTACTAACGTCTCTGACAAGCTCTTCAATTACTCGAGGCAGTTTTTCACAAGCTTTTGATGAGCTTGTGTAAAAGCTATGACAAACGCATCCCAGTACAAATATGTTCTCATTAAATTCTTTCAATTTTGTCTGAACACCGTTGTACTGCCCCGTCATCACAGCAGCATAATCAGCAGCAAAGCCGATTAGATTAGAAGAAGCTATTTTGTTTTCAGTTAGTAAATTTTTTTATCGGTTGCAGGATATTAATGCCGTGTTTACATATACAAAAGTAGGCTAGTAACTAAATCATAACTGATCTGTACGGTAATAGTCCATTACCGTACATGGCAACCATAACCATGCAGCAACCGATAAACTATTGAACAAATCACGGATGTTATGAATCATAACAGCCTCAGATGTTTTAAAATCCTCGCTCTGCGAGCTCGGATTTCAATACAACATCTGCGGCAGTTATGATACTCATAACATTCCTAGATATGTTAATAGCTATATTGCATTAAAAAGATTTTCCGCAGTGCCAGAATGTACCTCTAATAATGTCAAAAATTTGTCATTTACAATGCAGTCGGTTTTGGAATATCGAACAACTACTGCCAATGATTTTGATACAGAGACATCTGTTGTTTTATCTATAATTAGGGAGAATGGATATTTCTGCATATCCTTAATTATTTCTGCAAAACTCTCGTTTTTTTAAATATTTAACAAAATTCCTGCGGTTTCAATCCTACCACCTTTAAGATTTTTAGCTATAGTGGAATCAAGAAAATATGATTTTAATAGAGGTGTTAGATGATCCATATTTTTCATTGGTAAGTTATGTTCCGCTATAAAACCACACAATTTCAGTTCTGCTTCTTTAGTCTTTTTTTCTAAAGTCATTTTTTCGTCATTCCCAATATTAATTACAGTTTCAATTTTTACACTTTTTTCCCAGCATTAAATCGTTTAATGTGACCTGCAAAATGCAGTAATGAAAATAAGTACCTACAGAAAATAAACTTCAGAATAAATTTACTATCAAGTGTATACCTATTTTTTGGAATTTTTTTCAAATTTCCAATATTTGCACAAACCGTACAAAATATAGCATTAGTTCAAGAGACAAATTTTCTCTAAAATTTTAAGCTGAAATCAAACATGTAATAATATACCGGGTGTTGTATTTAAAATAAGAGTTAATAAAAAATAGAAAAAAAACTAAAATAAATTCATTTTAGAGGTATTCAACTGGAAAATCACCTATCTCACATCAATACATATTAAAAATGTAAAGTTTAGTTTGAAAAAAGTCGTTACAGCCGTTTTTGAAAAAATCGAAAAAAACTTTTTTTGGGTTCAGGGTACTCCAAAACGTGAAGGTCTGTTGAAGACTCAATTTCGAATTTTTGGGGTGAATCTAATACTTCCTTTATCTTAAAAGGAAGTAATTATAAAATAAAACTCAATTATAAATTAAAAAAATAATAGTACTACCTGCAGAATCTTCATGACGCTGTATATGTGTGACACCCCCATTTATATGTTTTAGGCAAAATTGAGAATATGCTTCTTTATTATTAGTGGTGAGCCATTGGTATTTATTCTCCCATGCTCTATTATACATCTGTTTGTATGATTTCTTCTGTAACTTTTTCGGCGGAGTACGATTTATATCACTCTCTTCTTGTACTCGACCTATGTCTCTATCTTGCGCAGCGGTGTGGGTGGCCGTAGGGGGCACGGCTGCCGGTTGCTTTCCTAAATGCAAAAACCTGAAACAGAATTATAATTAATAACAAAGGAAGCAGCTTTAATATTATTGTTTAATATTACGAGTTTATTATTATTTAAAATTATACTATTGAAAGGATAAACACTCACTTGTCCATTCTACATTCGTACCCTTTTACAGAACACAATGGCAAACATTAACACTTAACCATAATACAGTGACCCTCACCGCGCTTTGTAGCCGGGGGAAGCACTGAGCACAGCAGACAGCAGATAACCAGAAGTCAGTTAAAGCTGAGAACAGCACAAATCATGTGTAACACGAGAGTATGAATCATAGATAAGAGAGGAGGCATTAATACTCATATGAACCGTTGCCGGCTGCCGAAGTAAATTAAAGATGTTGAAATAAATACCCAATAGTGAATTTGGTCGAAAAATAAATATTTTTTATCAGTATAATAAAAAAAATAGGTACATATCTTATTTTTTGGAAAGAAATTGCAAGACGTAATCGATTTTACTTCGAGAGTAATAGCGTAATAGACACGGGCATAAAGTAATAAATCTGTTACTATAGTAATAGTGTTGGCAACACTGGATAATTGCCTAAAATAACATGGTTTCACAGCTGCACTCATATATGTATTATACATATATTGCTAGTAGGGCCTCGGAACGCCCGAAAACATTACGGCGCCGACATAGTGTCACTTAGAGTATAACGCGTCTCGTGCGCATGCGTGAGAATTCGAACTCCGCCTTTAGAAGCGAATTTTAAACTTGGTTGGTTCACTTCCCCACCGCGCGAACGACGCGCTTGCGCACATCTCACCACATACATCTAGGAGTTGAGTTGTCTGTCTCACTTCCTTCGTGAGTTTCCCACTCATAGCCGCTAGCAATATAGTAAGTACTTATTACATATTGTAATGGTATTTAGCCCTCCACTCAGCTCTGGTGGCAATGCAGACTAATTAAAGATTAAATCACAAAAGCACAGAGTTGGGATGATTCGCACAACTGTGTAAATTCACATAGTTTGTCAGTTTGAAATTACATTGGAAAATTTAGCCATTAACATTCGAATTATTTGAATAAGCTAGATGGGAATGGAACTCGATTTCCAAAGGTTTGGAGTCAGTAATGTAAATTTAGCAAAATATAAAAAGGGGTGGGCAAAATAGAAGCCGAACCCATATTAAGTAAAACTGGCACAGAAAGATTCAAAATATGTAAAGTCAAATGATGCGTAGAAATTAAAGTAAATTAGAAAATGGAATTATGATGAGCATTTTAAAAATATAAGAGGTAAGAGAAAAGATTAAGGAAAGAAATGTGCCATAGAGCACAAAGCCGGGCAATTTACATGCAGCATCAAGATGGAAAATTTGAAGAAAAGCAAACAGGTTCAGAATAAATAGGAAATTCAAGCAGGCGGATGTAAAACAATTGGTGAACTAATAAATAATCAGTGTAGTGGCGGATTGAACAGAGAAGTGAATTTACAATAAACTAAGCGGCGCTATAACATAGTAGAAAATCGAAAATTCAAAGAACAATTATTATAGAATTAAAACATTGTAAATAATAATCATAGTTGTTAGCTCAGATGGCTAAGGCTCCAGGCTGTCATTACAGAGGTAGACGGTTCGAATCCGACCAGATCCCACAGGGACAAAATAAAAGATAAGACAATTGAATAAAAAATTATACTTGACAGCTTGAATTTTGCTCCAACTTTAATGAAAGAAATTTTATAGTTACAGTTAACCTACATAAAAATAAATTACTTCATTGTGTTCAGCACAATTTAATGCATATGTGGAAGTGTGGGTAGCTTTGTTAACAAAAATTAAATCTAGACCGAGGTGGTCGCTTCCGATCTTGGAGCCGTCATCGAAGGAGGTCTACGATTCTCCGATAGCAGCAAACGAGAGGGCTATAGCAGTGAGAGGACGTTGTAGAGCATCAAGCGGACCAACGGCAGCAACTACATCAGCGTTCCAGCATCCCTAGGGGTCTGCATCAACGACAGGCAACGCAGAGAGGTCCTGTAGCGGTTACCGTTCCTGAAAGCATTGTGAGGTTAGTGTACGAAAAATTTAACCGCTCTAAAGGCTTGAAAGTGCGATCATATCTGAAGTACAAACCAAGGAACTGGAATCCGATTTATTTTGATGTCCATGAATAACCAGCAATCTAGGATTTGTAATTAAAATGGCCAGTTGGAGGTTAAAATAAACAAAATCGCAGAGGCGTCCCTTTTAAGCAAGCCAAAGGACGCGTTAGCCTGAAAACAAAGGAACTTACTGACGCCGTCCTAAGGCGGTTTAATTCAAACACTTACCGAGTAATTTGCTCATTGAATCCTTGTTTTAAAATCAATTACACGCACGAATGTATTTCGAATCTGTTTATGTCAGTCAGTTTGACAGGTCGAGCGCTTGCGCTTTGAAGTTTAATTTCAGTTGTACACAGTTGCGTGCCAGTAATATTTTAACTTTGAATTTAACAAACTAGGAACCCAAGCCTAAATGCGAGACGAGTTTTCATGCAACATTTGAGCTAGCAAAATAAATATTATACCGATGAGCGAATCATAAATTGAGGGCAAACTACTATTTAGAATTTTGAGTATCAATCGAACCTAGAAATTAAATAGTCAATCGGTTAGAATTTGATATCATGAAATTCAAAATCAAAGTAATTAAGGTGTGTGGTGGACTGTATGTATTTATTATTCCTTTTTACAAATAAAATAAATCACGAACACTGCAATATATGGCTGCACTGCACACAAATCGAACTTTTGCGCATGCGCACTTGATTTCGCGTGAGAATTTGATCAGCGGTTCCACAACAATGGATTGTGGTTGTCGCACTGGTGTTGTTGATACTTTTGTTAAAAGTCTACAAATTGCCCTTTTTCTGTGACGTCAGAAATAACAAAACATAGCGTTTAAAACGTATGTCTTAGATTCCATTAAAATTCAAAAAGATCATTTAGATCGCAGGTAGTAGACTTTAGAAAGAATTTGACATATACCTAACCTTTAATGTAAGAGATAGGTACTCTAAATAGCACATTATTCAAACCAAGACATTCTTGACCTATGTAATCCGACGTTTCTCCTCTTCGAAGAAGTCCCTAATGCTTAAAATAAGATTTTAGGCTTATTCGCTTGCTTGTCATTGCGCCTTATTTTACTGTCATTTTGGACAAACGTCACACTGACAGTATTATAAAACAAGCCATACTTAAAGCGGACCTGACCAAAAACTGCAGATTTGTTGTTTCGCCCAGATTCTTATAGTTAAATAAAGAGAGAAAATTGTTACGTCACAGCAAAAGGGTAATGTATAGACCCTAGCTACTAACGTACTATACATTATACGCCAAATAAGTAATCGAGAAATCAATGGAATTTCAAACCTACTTATAATTCCCTACGCTTTATAGATTTGGCGAAAGCGTTTGATCGAATTAAACTAAATGATGTCATCAATTTATTGCATGGCCAATATTAACAAAGAAATCAATTCTATTGAATTAGAAAAAGCCACACCAGAAACTTTTCTGAAATTAATGGAAAACATAAATATTAAACACTTTACAAAATCAAAGTAAATATTAACTTAAGAGAATCGCTCCCAATAACAATAGGCGTAAGACAAGGTGACTCTATACTTACATATGTACATAAATAGAAAGGGGTTACATCAATCTATTTGCTGCTGAATGGAGAGTCCAGAAGGGTGTCGGTGGAGCGAGAAGGTACATTCCAGAGGGTAGTAGTGGTGACAGGGAAATAACCAGGTTTGCCCTGTGTTGGCTGGTTGCTGTCAAGGATTTTGGGTTTTGTAGTATTGGACGAAGATCAGGACTGCAGGTTTGTTCGTGAGAGCTGCTGCATTGCAGGGACCTGCTTAGAGTGGTCGATTGCGACGAAAGGATAGGTTGCAGTCTTGAACATTTTGGCAGTGAAATATACAAGGTGGGTAATTTCTTGTAGTGTTCAGGGTGGAGGTTATCGTGGACTGTATGATTTTAATTTGGACAATTTACAGGATACGTCTCAGGGGTGCAGGAATTAAAAAGGGTTGTGAACCAACGGTCTCGTGTAGTCTCACACGAGATGAATTTAAAAGACTTAATTTCCGTTGGCCAGAGGTTGGGTGAATACAGAACAGATGTTAAAACTGTATTGTTTATTGACTAGAATATTTCCTATTTATATACATTGACTATGACGTAAATTACAAGGTTCATGTTATTTTGCCCCAGTTCGAGCTCACATATACACTTGCGTGTTCAATTTCATAACAAACAGATAGCAAGTATGCAGAATTGCAGTTTGTCGACCGGGTCATTCGACCAGTGCTAATAATAAACGCTGATGCTTTGTTGTAATTTCCGCATGCAACAGTTCGCTTACGAAATGTATGCATATTTAATTTTAAAAGTTAAAATTATGTTTTGGTTCTTAAACATGTAGTATACCAACTAGAAAGCAAATAAAGACAATTTAAAAAATGACATTAATTAAGATACAATAACTTACTTATTATTTAACGTTGCGGTGTGCCATTCTATGAATTGGGCGTTTGTCATTGAGATTTAAAAATTGTTGTTGACATTTGGTTGATTTGAGAAGTGACATTAGATTTGAATGAATAGTTTTAAAATATTTGAAAATCACTTTTTCAGAACAAAGTAACTAGATAATTGAACCTAACCTTGAAAGAGTTTCATGCGCTTGGGTCCCGGGTGGTGTAGCTTGAATAAGCGTCCACGTCTGATCAGTAGAGTCAAGCAACGCTCTTTCTGGTCAGAACTTGGATGGGAGTTCCACGGTTGCTTCGCTCGGCGCCTCGTGGTACGGCTGCCACCAAAATAGTTGGTCCCGGATGTCATAATAACATCATGACAGTCGTTAGTGGGGTTGGAAGTCCCCATAAATGTACATCGACGCCTATAATTAGCCTAACGGCTGTTGGCTGAGTGCGAAATAAATAAATAAATAACTATCAATATTTGAAAGTTTGCATATTAAAAGGTAAAAGGTTCAATTTAAATAGAGTAGCCAGTGCAGTATATACATATACACAAAATATACTGTTGCCATAGAAATTCATAGTAACTTGAGTTAAACGTATAATCTTTTGATCGTGAAATAGAAATATGTCCCAGTAAGTACTGATTGCTTATGTAGACTACACAAGTAAAAGTTCTGTTCCAGTAAGATCATATTTTACAACTGCAAATTTTCAGTACATGTAATTTGGAAGGTTATGACTACAGAACGAAAAAGTACGATACATACAGTGTGTCTGAAAGCATAAGCAATAAAGAATTTCGTTATTTTTTATAAATAAATACAAGGTGTTAATGAATTGTAGGGACAAACTTTAAAGGGCGATTCCTTGATCAATTCTAAGATAAAAAGTTCATATAAACATGGGACCTAAACGGCTTGGTTTTCAAAATACAGGATGTTGAAACAAACATTTATTTTTTTCAAAAATCTGGAAAACGCCTAGTGGTACCTATTCTAATGAAACTTGGTGTAGGTTAGTATTTCATAAAGTGGCATTGTTTGGTCAAAATAAATTTAATTTAATGGCATTGTAAGCAAAAGCGAATCGCGATTTGTAATGTAGCCAGACGAAGTATGTAGCAAAACAATGTAAATGAATACGCCTTACGCGTGCACAAAATTAGATCCGACAAAGCATGACTACATATCATGATCACGCCAAGACAACGTTGGTCCTAAGCAAAATTTACTAAAATTTATCACAAGGTCCAGTAGGTTAAAGTTTAGTGATATGCAGGTAAAGGTAGAGACACAGCAGTGGTGCTCAGTGGCCTAATTGTTAAATATGATTGATACAAAACGAAATTATTTTATAACTGTACTCTTTAGATGTAAAAATTGCTCTAAGATTGCTGATTGCGATATATCAAATATTTGTCTGTTGTGTTCTGTATTCCCAAACAACAATAACAGTATTTCAATTAGTATTCATATATATGCATCAAAGGTGACTGTCTTCATTAGATGAAAGTAGGGTATTTAACCGTGTTCTAGAACTTTCCAAAACGTCAGTTCAAACTCAAGTTTGCCACCTCCCAGCACTGCTCCTTTCAAGGTCATGCACACTAACATTTCTGTGCGTTTCTTATTAGAGTTGACGTTATGTATCCCCATTGGTTTAAAGATTAAATAAACTCCAACAAGACGCCTTTGTAAGATTAATACAAGTCCCACAAAATGAACAGGCAATTCAGCGGCGCCGGTATAGTTAGACCAGACTGGTCATTTAAACGATTTTCAAGCTATTCAGAAAAAATTAGGCCTGTGTACAAAAAATATGTCGTGGCAGATACATTTCTAGAAAAGTGGTTGAAATGTGGATATATTTCTTAGGAAGATTTCTCCGCGATTGTTAAGTGGTGAAAGCGAGCGACTGAAAACACACGATTCACAGATTCGAGAATATTTCTTAGCAGTCCTACGTAATAATCGAGGACACATTGTTTTCTCTGGCCTTGTATTTACACAACGCAAAATTTGATCATGTAGATTTCATATGTTAGGTATTGCAAAGTTGAACGAGCTACTGCTGTTGGAAATAACTTCCGAAAATGTAATTGCAAAAGAACCTGTCCCGATTGGATCACCGTGTAGCATGTGGCAGCTTGCAGAATGATTGGTGGACTACAATAGCAACAACGCAAATGAATGACACATTAAGTATCATAGATTTATTTATTAAATGCACGTAACTTTAACCACTCTCTGGTTAAACGTAAAACTGATAAATCAACTAGTGTACTAAGCGTCTTTAGGGCTTCACTTATGCCAGGTCGCTTTTTAGTCACATATTAATTGACCTCTTCCGATTTTTCGTGCGGGTTCAGCTTAGAAAACCAAGTAAAATAATGGAGTGTTAACAGCAAGACTGTCCAGCTTATCGCAACGATCTTCCGTGCGCGTTTAACTTAAGCTTAAAGACAGGTCTGAACTGGAGGATTGCTAAAAGCAGTTCGACTAACTCAAGTAGGAAGAGAGGTTCTCAGGCCAGTCGACTTTTCAGGAAGAAGCAAGCAATAGAACTTATATTACGTGAACGCGGTTCACAACAATAATTTGATCGCTCCCAGGTGCTATAGTTACTGGATATCCCCAGATATCTTCCTCCCTGCAATTTTTGAGTAAATACTGACCATGGAGTATCACTTATCAGTAAGAGGGAAATATCGTCTGTGAAGATAACAATCGTTAAGGGTAATTTTTGAGATTTTTTTGGTGTTTCGGCCTCCTCACACCGAATGTTGGATCGCAGTGAAATCAAAGTCTGGTAACATGATTCTTAAGATTCATAGCACAGCTCCGTAAATTTTCATGGAAATTCTTCTGTATGAAATATGTATCTCCCCACTCCCTACCAGATATCTCTCTCCCTGGAATTTTTGGGTAGATAATGACTATGGGGTATTCCCGTTGAGTGAACAGTTCTTTACTCAACGGTATTACTTATGAGTAAGAGGGAAATGTTGTCTGTGAAAATGATTAAAATAGTTAGGACGTATTTTTAGATTTTTTGTTTTTTCGACATTTTTTGAGGTATGTGGGTCTTCCGACAACGAATACTGCAACGCAGTGAAACTAAAGTCTGTTGCTACCGTTCCAAAGCTTCATAGAACATCTCTGTACATTTTCATGAAAATCTATCCGTAACTTTCATCGCTATGTGTGGACTCGGCATGAATTTTCACCCAGTCGTTTCGAAATCCCTCGCTTTGCTCGGTCAATTAGACAAAACACAATAAAAAGTAATTTTGAATAATACATGCAAACGGGTTGTAATGGGCTGAGCGCTAGTTAGTCCTCACCTTTGACGATTTGTGTTTGAGTGTAGCGTCTCAGAAAAGCTGCATTGACCTATCTGTGACATATACGACCTCAGAGTTTCGCAGAAGGCGTCGCAATATGATAGGAAAGAAAGAGGTTGGAGTAAATACTTCCTTCCAGTCGATGGAATGAAGAGTATTCATTAACCGGCGAGCGGGCTTTAGCAAATGCACAGTCAGTGCTTCGAAATGGAAAGATGATTTGAAAGCGTGCAGGAAATGCTGGCACCGTCGTAGGCGGTCAATTCCTTCGGGGTGAAATCCTTATCCGAAGTCCTGAACGCTGGAATATCGAGAACGAGATTCATCGTTGAGCGGATCACTAGCTGGGCTGAAACGCGATATCTAGCTGTAATTTTGTGCTCGTAGCCATTGACATATTATATGGAGCTGCCTGCTGCTAGATATACTTGTGTTTCAATGTTTTTATCGATATACTTGGTAAATGCTAATTCTTAGGCGAGACTTGGGGTTATGTGAGGAACTTTCCAATACAGTTTGCCAGTAGTAACTTTTGCAGTTTTTCTTTGGCTCGCGCTATATACAGCGCAGTATTACTACGAATTAACACACCTTCGAATATTAAAAACAAATAATCATCCGCAAATCTTAGCAGCATTGGAAGCGGTATGCATAGGCATACACTAAAATTTCCCCATCGATCGGTAACGATGCTATTATTCTGGAGCAACTAACCAGAATTTTAAAGCTTCTTCACGTCATTAGAGATTAGAGCTATACGAGACGTATCCCTGGTTTAATTACAGAATCAGTACTGAACTCGTATTTAATTTTGCCAAACAAACGCAAAAAGTACATTTCTTAGTAGTAGATCACAGCTAGTTAATGTGAATCATTTTAAATCACCAGAATTTGAAGTATCATGAGGACTATCACAAGGTTCTCATCTAGGCCCAATTTTATTATCAATATTAATGAATGACTAGCAGTCCAGTGAGACAAATGTCTCATTTAACGCGCCTTCAAACCTTGATCGGTTAGGCAACCACCCAGACCTGGAAGGTGTCAAAGTGGTTGCCTAACCGATCGAGGATTTAAGGCGCAGAGGGTCGCAGCTAGGTTTGGCGGCCGAAACAGTTTTTATTTAATGCGCGTTCTATTTGAAAAACGGTCTTTTTGTGATTTCTCGAAAACCGGAAGTGTCACGTGACTGAAATTCGGTTCCTGACCTGACATGACCATTCCAAACATATAACTTTAATAACTTTTTTCTCTATCTCTTACGGTTTGGCTGCTGAAACAGCGTCCCGGACGGACCAGCGTCCCGGACGGACCAGCGTCCCAGACAGACAAGTCTATTAGATAAAGGATATATGTATTTGTTTGCAGTCACGCTTCCTTTTGTTGGCTGACGATTTGCAGGCAAGTTAATACAAGAAACCTGTACTTATTTCAATGAACGTATCATCGAACTGTGTATGACTCTATTAAACGAGTTGTAACTACCGTAAATAATTTAAAAGGTAT
Source organism: Agriotes lineatus (assembly GCA_940337035.1). Classification (NCBI taxonomy): domain Eukaryota; kingdom Metazoa; phylum Arthropoda; class Insecta; order Coleoptera; family Elateridae; genus Agriotes; species Agriotes lineatus. Next base: position 65,139 of record CALNHX010007978.1, read on the forward strand.
AGATATCATTGGTATTTTGTATCGTGAATTTTTACGCAAAATTAAAACGTATGTCTTTAGAAAAATTAGTCAGCCAATTTTTTTCTTCTTAATAAATTTATTTAACGTTTGGTCAGCCTAGCTGACTTCTTCAGAAATACACAATATATTAGTATATAATAAGGTAAAAACGAAGATGAGTTTTAGGTTAGATACTTAAAACAATGCATATTTATTCTTACCTCATGTAATATCAAATGAATTTTTTTTTATTATAAGGTGATAAATGGTACAATATTGATTGGAAACATATTTAAAATGAATGTACAAATAAAATTTGCAAAATGTCAGATGTCAAATTTGAAATGTAAACATTTGTGAAGGATATCTCGATAAAAAAATATTTCTATTGTAAGGGATATCTTGATATTAATAATAATTACATTTTTAAAAATTAATTATATAAGATTATTTAGAGAAGGTTATAGTAAATAGAATGAAGATTATCTATGTCAGTTTTGTATTTAATAGAATTTGGATTCTTTTTATTTCAATCATTTCATATATAAGGTGTTTTTATAAAATATTTTCTTTTTGCAATATTTTAGGTGAGTCAAAATTAAAATTATGATAATTATTAACTGCATGGTCAGAGAGAGCAGTAGTTGGTTTATTTAAGCTTAACATTTTTGTTTTTATAGAATTTCTATGTTGATCTATTTTTTAAAGATTTTGTTTTGTTTGTCCTATATATTTAGCATTGCAATTATTACAAGTAATTTGGTAAACAATATTTGATTCAGATTGAATTTTGGTTTTATCTTTTAGATTGTTAAAAAATTGATTTCCTATTGTATTGTAATTTTTAAAAGAGATATTAAAATTTATATTTTTTTGTTAATATTTTACTTAAACGTAGTGACAGTTTTGGTATATACGGTATTGAAAGGTAAATTAGATTTTTAATGTCTTGGTTATTATTAAACTCTTGTCCTAAACAGTTAGGGTATAAATTGATAGTTGCATTAATATTATTTGTGTTATTATTTTAAAATTTATTTATTCTTTTTTTAATGTTGGTGTTAATGAAGTCAATAGGATAATTATTTTTTAATAATATTTTCTTAATTTTTATATTATCATTATGAAGTTTATTTGAAGATAATAAAATTGCACGGTCAATTAAACTATTAAGTACACTTCTTTTACATTTTATTGATGTTTGAGAATTGTAGCTTAAGTATCTATCAGTTTTAATTTCTTTTCAGTATCAATTTTTTTCAATTTTATTATTTTCTGTTCTTATTAAAGTTAGGTCAAGAAAATTTCTAGATTTATTTATATTTTCATTTTCAATTGTGAATTTTAATCTTGGGTGGTGGTTATTAAATGTTTTAAAATTTTGTTTATTCGGTTTTTATTAGTACATATAATTATGTCATCTACAAATCGTTTATAAAAACTAAAAGATAAAACCAAAATT
>CALNHX010007979.1:0-66568 GCA_940337035.1 Agriotes lineatus
TCCCACGGTTTTTTGTAGCTCCTTGAACATATTTAACCTTTGGAAAGTTAAGGCTTGATCCACACCATCGGGCTGCTCTCGGTTCGATCTCGCTCCGCTCAAATATTTATACATTGTTAGCAATGGGCACATTCACACTATAGGTAACGCTCAAGCTCAGGTCGCGCCCATTGCTAACAATGTATAAAAAATTGAGCGGAGCGAGATCGAACCGAGAGCAGCCCGATAGTGTGGATCTAGCCTAAATCTTCTTGGATTACATAGTTTGAATCCTTAAATTTGCTTTTGTGGCTAAACACTGATTGACGAATTCGATAATTAGTTTACCGCACGTGGTCTCTTACTGTTCGTCTGCCTGCCCGTACGATGTAGTCTATCGATATCACCTTTTGACACAATTAGATTTAATTTGGTTTGAAACAAACCAATTACAGTATCCTCCAACATCTCACTGGGATTTTGTTGAATACCAAAGATACGGATGTTATTACGTCGGGAGTACTGTAATTTAGGCATCAACCCGGTCATATAACTTGATGTTTTCCTTTTTCAAGTTTTGGAGGACATCCTCAGTCTGTTTGGCAATAACTGCAACAATCTGCTCACTAACACGTGTAACTATGTCCATGATAAACACTTCATTTTGCATGTTATCCTTAATAGCTGTAGTAACACACAAATTGATTTCACTAATCTGGTCTCTAGTGAAAAGCATGATGTACGCAATTAAAGGCAAAACTAATAAAATACTGGTGCAAAACTGCGAAAGCGCTGAAAGCACGTCTACTTCAGGCGACGCATGAATGCAGAATGATGTATGACTAATATCAATTAATCAATTTGTCAAAATAAAAGTCAAATAATTCCATATAAAAATCCTTTAGAGTTTTAGATTAAATACTAATTATATTTACGTACAAATATATCTGTATTTGACTGTATACAACTTAAAATCAAAACATGAAAAATACACTGTAATTGAAAACGTCGCGTCACCTTGACATTTTAAGTTTCCCGCCTTTTTCTCGGAGCAAATATGGCGGGTTTGCGGTACTCTATTAATATAGGGACTCTAGCTAGCTGCAGAGCCAGTGTATATAGGAGAGTACCGCCACGTCCGCCATGTTTATTCCTCTGACATATGCGTCACTTTGAGGTTTGTCACACAATCCCGTCAACGTGACGTTTGTTGGCAATCCAAAACTTTACTTAAAATTGGCAAGACTGTAAGTCTATGTCAAATTCGAGGTTAGCAGGTTAGTTTTTGCGTCAGTTTTGACACAAACTGGCGCAAAATATAACCTGCTAACCTCGAATTTGACATATACTTACAGTCTTGCCAATTTCAAGTAAAATTTTAGACATACCTCAATCAGTCATTGCTGGTGGGAACAAAAATGGCGGCGATAGCGGCATTTTCACGGATCAAAGAATGGCGGTACTCTCTATATCTACTGGCTCTGGCTAGCTGGAGGGGGTATGGATTGCGGAATGCGCCCTTCTGAGCCGCAATTCACACAGAACGGACGTATGGTGGTGGCGTGAGACTGTCATTGTGCAGCTGTGGAGCTGACGTGGCGCGCTCAATTCACACAGAAAGGGATACCTACCGATGTTTGTCGTTAGTACGCTTAGTCAGTTACCTTGAAGCGAAGTGAAAATGCTCTCGGACGACGAAGATGACCTGGATATGTTAAATCTTGTAAATTTAAACATTCGAAGGGAAAGGAGATACTGGGTATATCCATTGTGGTTAGATAAAGGAAAAAGTGGTGGTTCATTCAACGTTATGAGGGAGCTCAACATGTACCCTGAACGTTTTCAAAGTTTCTACCGAATGTCTATCGAATGTTTCTATAGAATATTAAATTTAGTAAAAGTTCATCTTGAAAAAAAAATCAACGAATTGGAGGGAACCTGTCAGTCCAAAGGAGAGGCTGTTAATAACACTGAGGTAAGTTAGAAAAAAATATTAAAGTAGCTTCATTTATTTGAGTTTAATACAAAATAAAAAATATATCCTATAGTGTTGTTCCTCTAGTACTAATTGTTATATCGGATGAATTCATTCATGTTGAAAGGATCCCTGTTCGCTGAGGCTTCCGTGTTCTCTTGCGACGTAGAATTCACATTTGTGTTCAATGACTGCCGAATCCAAGATTGAGGTATTTCCTTGCGACGTTGAATTCCTATTTGTATTCCCTGAATCCGTAATACAAGAATGAGAGACATTTGTTTGGTGGAGAAGGAGCTTCAGAAGTGGTAAAGGATAGTATTTCCTCGGACAAATTTAAAATTCCCATTTTGAAATTTTCATAGACTTCATGTCAGGGAGAACACTGTGTAAAAACGCCAGGTCAGGGTCAAGAGGCTCGATTGTGGTGTTTGTCTTCGGCGTGTTTTGCATCTCCAGCATATGTTGTTTTGTTTTCAAAGTACCGATAAGCTTGGTCGTTAACATCATTCATATAGGTGCCAGAGACTGCTAACTTCTTTCTTTTTCTAAAATCATCTGTTTTCGGTATTGGTGCTTCAGGTGCTGTTGTTAATAACGGCTGAGTATCAACAGAAGTACTGGGAGATGGTAGAGATGAACGAGAGGAAGTAATGGATAATATACTGTTATCAGGGGACAACACCTCAGCACGGTAGGTATTAGCTTCATGCTCATTCGTTTCTGCCTCCTCTCGACCTGATAATTTCTCCGACTCTTCATCCATGTTCCCTTTGCTTTTGCGGGACTTCAAGAAAGGATCCAAGAAGAGAAGATGTGGAGCCACATAATACTCTTTAACTCGTTTAGTTCCGTGTCCTGATTTTGTTTGTAGTTTTGCTTTATATTTTGCATAGCTGCCTCTTATGTAGGTATTTCCATCTGTCTTTGCACTCGGTCACTGAAACGACATTGAAAAAAAAAATTAAAAATATAAATATACGTTAAAATAACTTAGTTTCTCGTACAAAAATCTGTTAAATTTTATGTTTACAATTATAATTTTTTAATATTTACAGGTACTTTGCGACTGGATGTTCATTCAAAGCGCTTTCTTTCTACTTCCTGAAAGGTCATTCTACTGTACAAGGGATCGTGCATCACACCTCCCAAGTCATATGGAAGAAATTACAACATGTATACATGCCGAAACCTACAACAGCTAAGTGGCAAGAAATAGCAAAGCGTTACCATGAACTATGGAATGTTCCCAACTGCATTGGTAGCGTAGACGGTAAACACATCCGAATAAAAGCACCACCACGGTCGGGGTCTGCCTTCGTCAACTATAAAGGTTATTTTTCTGTTGTCTTGCTGGCAGTGGCAGATGCAGATGGCCGATTTGTAACAATCGATGTAGGTGAATTCGGGCGTAATAATGATGGAAGAGCAGTGAAAAATAGCAGCTTTGGAAAAGTCTTAAAGGAAGGGCGTCTCAATATACCTGAACCAGCTGCGCTACCTGGAGAAACTCACCCAGTTCCTTATTTTTTTATGGCCGATGACGCATTTCCCCTCTCTAAAAATTTAATGAGGCCCTTTTGTTGAAGAGAATTGACCACTAACGCACAAAATATTTTATGTCAAGGGTTCAAGAGCACGGAAATCAGTGGAGTGCGCTTTTGGTATGCTAACAACGAAGTTCGGACTTCTACATACATTTATCCAATGTAACCCTGCAAAGGCTGATGTTCTAATTCAAGCAATGTGATTGATGTTTGTTTAACGTCGATACAAGTTTTTAAAAATGTTCTTTATTGAAAAACTTAAATTACCGACGGAGTCGTAACAATACAAGTTTTAATTATGACATGCAGCTACGAACTAAAACTAAATACAGAAGCTGCCTTGCAGGTAATCTCTGCATAGGAAATACATCAGCACATGATAAGATAATATAATGCGGCTCCGGCAAGGAGATAAACTTTATCTACTAGGAGTCGGCGTTTAATACTACATAACTCTTCCGCGCAAAGAATCTTAAATATAGGGAAACTATATTTAAGTTTAAGTTTTGCATTGTAGCAAAGATGAACTAATTACTTTATTTTCTAAACTTGAGTTTTCATTTTGTTTTTCAAAATAGGTTCTTAGTTTCGTTTTCAAAGAGTCACGTTTACAATATACATATACTATGCTACTTATAATACTAATACAGATTAAACATATTATAATAAATGAGCCTAAATGTAAGCTCGGCATAATTGCGGTGTCACTTTGGAGTAGTTTTTCTTTTTGTTGAGTGAGTCTTAGTTGACTTTTGACTAATTCTTGCGTATTAATAGGTGTCAAATCAATTTTTGAAATATTGACTACTTGAGAATCAAAGATCTGTAATTTACTGATACTTGGTAAATTTAAATCTATTTCTTTAGTTGAAGAGGACTTCATAGCGAACAGTAATTCGTCATGGTTTATTAGAACGGAGCAATCAGGCGTTAAATGTATTAATCTTGTTCCTATAATTTCCATTTTCTTTATTATCTGATTACATTGTGTATCTAGAACAATTTTAGTCGGTGAACTAATTAGCCACGTTGCTGTATCGATTTTCAGGGTTTTTACTGAGGTCAACTCAAAGGTATATGGTTGACATGTTTGATTGTCAAGAAAAGACAGAAGTTGCGTTTCGCATAGCTTGGAATTCGGAATGCTGAAATGATTATCGTGAGCACAAAAATAATAATTTAGTGACGTCTGTTGACAATGATTGATTTCAACAGGAATGCTGAAATTTGTGTTATACAGTAATGTGTTATAAGAAGGTATATTCATACGAAATTTATTATTTTCAATTTGAACAGGAAAGGGAATTAGCTTTATTAATTGGTATTCGAAGAAGGGTTTAACCAATTGGATTTCGAAAATGAATACAAAAATGTTATTCTTTTGGTAAACTTTTGTAGTTATAATGGATTCGTATAAGTGGATGTTTTCATGAGTTCCTTGATATGGAAGGGCTAAGCTCTTTATCTTATGGTCTTGAAGTTGATTTAAATGTTTAGTTATGTTGTTAAGTGATTGGATAAGTTCGTTATTATCTATAAGGGAAATGTGCAATTGTTGCCTTTGAGCAAAAGTTAGAGCTGTTTCTAGTTCTATCCAAAAATTAATAAACAATTGAAGCGATTGTATGGATTGATTGATTATCGAATAAGTTGACGTTTCAGCTATTACTTGTTCTATTTTCACATTGTTGAGAAGAATTTTATTTAGATTATCATTTAATAGTTTTTGATTTTCAGAAAGGGTCTTTATTGATGATAAAGTATTGTTTAAAATCTGTGCTTGTTCTAATAATGAATTTTTCTGGATTTCAGAATCGTGTGTTAATTTGGATATCATTTTTTCATAATGTTGTCCGTCTTCTGCGTTTAAATTGCCTGTGACAAATTTTATCGCGGTACCTAGTCCATCTATTAATCCTCGTTTTTGCCTAGTTTGAGTTTCAGGAAATAATTGGTCTAATAATTGATCAGCTTTATTTAAATATTGTTCAAGAATTAACAACTGATTATTATGGTTAATTAAGATATCTTTTAATTCTACAAAGCGTCTGTGTCCTAAGGGGTAATTTCTGTTTTCTAGAAGTGAAATTGATTTTAAGAGATTTTCTCTAAGAATTTGGTAGTTATTTAACATGGGTGTATAGTCAAGAATTTTAATCAAAGTCCATTCAGATTCTTTGAGTAGTGCTTTACCTTTTTGTAAGGGGTATAATCCAGGGTTGTCAGTTAAAGTCTTCATTGTTATGTCGCTTGTGCACTCGTTCCAGGTGAGGAAGAGGAGGATGACCGAAATTGTCCTGGAAATGGCATCAATTCATTTGCATGTCTTTTGAGGATGACATTCGTGGGAATATTTCTTAGGTCATAAGTATCATATTCGTAAACTTTGTCAATTATATAAGGTCCTGTAAATTTGGGTTCTTTTTTATTTCTATTGTTAGTTTTAATGTATACTTGGTCTCCTAATTTAAATGTTTTTGTTTTTCGGGGTTGATTAATTTTTTCGTTCCGTGTTTCTTTGGTGACTATTTGTTTATTCTGTATGTTGTCATATAAATGTTTCATTTTTTCTTTGTGATTATTTACATAGTCTTCAATAAAAGTTTTTTCGTAATCTAAGTCAAAAGGATTTTGTCCGTCTGTGTGACCAAATAGTATTTCAAATGGGGTTAATTTTAAATTTGAATGTATCGAATGGTTATAGGCCATGACACAATAAGGAATTTTTCTCTGCTCTGGCATTTCTCCTAAAAGCCTGTAATGTTCGATAAGCGTTGAATGAAAACGTTCTATAAGGGAATTCGATTGGTGGTGGTGCGGTGTTGTAACGTGAAACTGAATTTTATGTAATTGTAAAAAATGCATAAATGGTTGGTTGTTAAATTCATTATCGGCAATTAAAACATTGGGGGCAGTATAAGTAGTAATGTAGTAAAAGAGTCTATCGGTAACGTCGATCATGTTGCTAGATCGCAATTGATAGGCTTGGACAAATTTCGAGAAGGCGTCTATAAGTGTCAAATATTTTATTCCTTTGATCTGGAACATGTCCATATGTACGGTATGAAAAGGACGATTAAAAGTTGGGGTTAAATGTAACGGTTGCTTAATGGGGTTCCTATTATATTTTTGGGTACTACAATTTTGACAATTATTAATGAAATTCTTTATGTCTGTATTTATTCCTTTCCAGTAATATTTACGTTGTAAATGTTCTATAGTTTCTGAAATTCCTCTATGATTCGTTTTTCCACAATGATAATTTGCAATTTGTTGCTGTCGCTCGTCTAGATTTGTGATGTATCTGACTTGAGTCATACATCGGTGGAATTTAGGTGTATTTTCGTTTGTGATTGATTTTACATATTCTGAAAATTCTTGGTATAAGGAGTCGTTGGGGAAATGACAATAATAATGAACTTTAGGTTCACAGTGTTCTATTAGCAATTCGCTAAATTTTAATCGTTTATTATTGGGGTTTACAAAAACTGAATAATGTACATTACCATCGAATTTAGTGACTTGAATATTTCTGGGCAAATTAGCTTCGATAAATTCAATTTGTTTGCCAAAATGCTGAAGAGGTTTTTCACTGATATCGATCGCGGGGGTTGAGCTTTCTTGAGTGTGAACTGTGTCCACTAATGAATTTTCTCTATCGTTTATAGGCGTTGTGACAACAGGTATTTCAAAAAGGTCGTCGATGTTAGGGGTTTCTGAACGGTTAGGTATCATACTACAATTTGGTTCTTCCAAAATAGGTGTATCGAGTCTACTGGGGTTATCTATAATTCTGTCAATATCGTCTAGAATTTCTTCAGTGACTGATAAGGGGTGAATTTGGATTCGGGATAAGGCATCTGCCACTTTATTAGTTTTTCCAGGTACATATTTTACGTCAAAATTAAATTCTTCTAGTCTCAAAGCCCATCTCGTTAATTTCGAGTTTGGTTCCTTGAGATTGCGTAGCCAAACTAATGGTCTATGATCTGTAAAAAGGGTAAATCTGGTGCCAAATAAGTAAGGTCTAAATTGTTTTGTTGCCCATACTATAGCTAATAATTCTCTCTCTATAGTACTATACTTTTGTTCTGTGTCATTGAGTGTTCGTGAAGCGTAACTTACTGGTTTTCCTTCTTGTGAAAGAACTGCGCCAAGTGCATATTTTGAGGCATCTGTGGTCAGTTCAAAAGGCTTCGTAAAGTCTGGGTATTTTAAAATCGGCTGGTTAGCTAAAAGATTTTTGCAATGTTCAAAGGAGTCTATAAAATCTTGTGTGTGAATAATTTTGTTTTCCTTTTTTAAACAATGAGTTAGAAATTTAGTTATTTTCGCGAAATCTTTGATAAATTTTCTGTAGTAGCCAAAAAGTCCTAAAAATGATTTTATCTCAGTTCTGGTACTAGGTAAAGGGAAATTTTTTATTGCTTCGATTTTTAAAGGGTCTGGTTTAACTCCTTCAGGAGTTATAATGTGTCCTAAATATTTTATTGATTTGTGGAGAAATTCTGATTTGTCTAATTGAATTTTGATATTTGTTTCTCTACACTTTTTAAATACGCTTTCTAGCCGGGTGATATGTTCTTGTAATGAATTTGAAAAAATGACTATGTCATCTAGATAAACTAAACATTGGTTAGGGGTTAATCCTGTTAATGCAGTGTTTATTGCTCTTTGAAAACTGGCAGCGGAATTCTTTAAACCGAAAGGGAGGCGTTTAAATTGCCAATGGCCTTCTTCAGTAGAGAAAGCTGTTTTTTCTCTATCTTTTTCTTCTAATTCAATTTGGTGAAAACCGGAAGCTAAATCAAGGGTTGTGAAATAGTTAGCTCTGCCTAAATTGTCTAATACAGTCTCTATTCTCGGTAAAGGAAATTTGTCGTCAATAGTTTGTTCATTAAGGCGTCTGTAATCGATGACGATGCGCCATTTTTGTTTTCCCGAGGCATCTAATTTTTTTGGAACGATCCAAATGGGGAAATTGTACGGTGATTCACTTGGTTCTATTATGTCTTCTTTTATCATTTTGTCGATTTGTCTTTTGACTTCTTGACGGTGTATGTGGGGATACCGATATATTTTCGTGAAAATTGGTGTGTCGGTTTTTGTTCTAATATGGTGCTTAGGTAAATTCATTGACGATAAAGGAATATCAGGAGAATAAAATATTTCTTTATATTTTAGACAAAGATTTGTTAGTAACGTTCGTTCTTCATCATTTAAATGATCTAGTCTTAAATTTGATTTTAAATTTTGAAAAAGTATTTGTTTTAAATTGGTTATTGATTCGTTATGATTATTGATTTGGATGTTGTCTTTAGCAGGGGTGTATTCTTCTAAAATAAGAGGTTGAGAAATAATTAGGGTTTGAGGTTTATCAGATGTATTTATCAGGCTAGTTCGAAACCAATTATTTTTTAATGCTACAATAGCTGAAGGCATAGAAATATGTTCAGTAAAATGTATCTTTGGAGCTAGTTTATTGCCATCTTTTCCTACGGCAGGTAATACGACAATTTGTTCTGTACGGGGAGGTACTTCAATAATTTTTAGGCTAGTTTTAGACGGTTTAATTTTTGAAAAATTACATTGATTGCGTTTTTGTTCCTCAATTTTTAATTTTTGCCGATTGTAGAAAAAGGGTATTGTTGTTTTATCGGTTTGGATGTGCATCCATTTATAGTCTATATTTGCTGGTAGGTTAGCTAATAAATCCGTTCCTATTAATCCTACGTATTCTGTGTGAAAATTAAACAGGTAACATAAATGTGGTCCTTCTTCAGAAAATAAATTTTGGATAGGCACATTTGCAACTAAATTGAGATGGGTAGTTCCATGAGAGGTGGTGATTTCGAAAGGGTGTTCATATATTAATTCCGGGAAATGTTTATATGCAAATTCAGGTGAAAGAATTGTGCGTGAACTTCCTGTGTCAATTAGTAACTTGTCATTTGTTTTTGGAATAACAATGTAGGGTAAATTCGATTTTGGGTTGATTGAAAAAAATTCGACCGAGGCTTTTAGCGAAAATTTACGGCATTTTCGAGTTCCTCGTATTCTGAATTTGGTTCTGGTTCTTGGAAGAAGTCAGGGGTTTGGTCTAATTCTTCTTGATGTGATTCAGTATCTCGACTGTAATATTCATAATTTGTTTCAACGTTTTCAGTTTCTACCTGAAAGTATCCGGTTTCGGAAAAATCAGTGTTAAATAATTCTTGGGCATGGAAATTTCGCGGTTGATTAGATTGTTTGTTACGGTATTAAAAGGACTTTACGACACCCACCCAAGGTGAGCATCGCACCACGGAATCAGTCCTGAAAACCTGACACACTTGCCCTGAAATCGGTTCGAAATAGGCTAATAGGCCACGGCTGGAACGCTCAGGGAGTCGGGCGTGAGTCACACGATACGTTCTGGGCAAGCGCGTTGTGGCATAATATATACAGGGTATGTCGAAATTATGAGGGCGCCACCAAGCCTGTCTTAACCCGGCTAACCGGGCCTGGACGGTTAGACGGGAGCGAAGCATGCAAAAATACTCCGCCAATAAGATTACTCAAGAGTTGCAAGGTCAAATAACAATTTCGGGATTGCCTTAAGCAAGGATTGTGATTAGGTGTCAATCCGACCACGACTACGCAGCTGTCTCACTCACCTGCACGCTCACAGCTTCCTCGTTCCGTCGTACAATAATCCGTACAATAAAGGGGGCGTCTATCTGTAACAGAACATGCACAAGCCGAAACAAACAATAGTTCCCTTAACTAACCAATCATATATTTCACTTCGGGTTACAATGGGGTAGTAGAATGCGTCGCCCTGTATCTAACCTTAATCTATAATTAAGGGCACCAGCTGGCACGCGCGCTCTAAACTTAACGACAGATGTTGAACATTAGTGAACAGCAATAATAGGTAGTAACGAGTAGGTACAAAGATACACGTTGCCTTATGCAAGGGCAGCGACGATTTACATTAGCCTTCACGGCATGAACAGTCTGCAAGTCTGAATGAATACACTAGCGTAGTAATGAGTAGGTACAAAGATACACGTTGCCTTATGCAAGGGCAGCGACGATTTACATTAGCCTTCACGGCATGAACAGTCTGCAAGTCTGAATGAATACACTAGCGTAGTAATGAGTAGTAATGAGTAACACTCGCGTTCACAGCGGTAATCAGGTTAAAGGCACATACCTTAATGCGTAGGCGGCGAGGGAGCCTGGTACAGTTGAGTTGCGACGAGCTGCAATCGTAGGTGGCAGGTACCTTCGGTGTTACAACGGCGAAAGGGGGTGAATGCATAACCGCCTCAATGGCGACGGGAGACGCGTCAGGACGCGTACAACGGGACGACGAAAAGAATGGGGGCCTCACTCGTTCTGCTGAACCAAATCCTCGTAGGTCGAGATGAAGGGGGCACGACCCCTCACTAACAGTAGCAGGAACTGGGCTCCAAAAACACCCACGTTACGCCGAAGACCACTCGACAAATTCCGACTCACAACCACCACACAAGCGCTCTCTGCAATGGGCTCCGGACGACTGCCTTTAAGGCGAAAACGTTTGTAACAAAGTTGCTGAAGCAGCACTTGACGGGAAAAAGACTGACGCCCCCGCCATAATGGCGGGAGCGCCGCACGAAGCACACACTATCCGACCACTTGCTTGATCGACGGCTCTCGGCTCAATGCCCGAGGGAAGCGTTGGCAAAAGGTCACCTTCGCCGCGTCCCCCACGTGACTAAACCACAGCGAATCGCAAGGCGATGAAATGAAACAAACCAATGCGGGCCACGCTGGTATCACGCCGCCACAGCGTGCTAAATGAAACAAACCAATGCGGGCCACGCTGGTATCACGCCGCCACAGCGTGCTATTCAGAATTCAGAAAAACGCCATCAGAGGAGAGCTCCAACCGACGACAAATACTGCTTTTGGGGCTAAATATGTGCGAAATCGTGATTCTACAATTAGGCGATGGAGCCAAATAAAGAGCTAAAAGGGCTTAGCATACGGGCACGCTGCTCTAAGCTTAGGCGGCTATTCAAAATACCAAAATGACCTAGCTAACGGCGTGAAATGCAATTAAGCATCTGAAACAGCAAAATGACTTAACACTCCTCTTACTTGAAAGAGAGTTCCCCGAAGTCTCTTATAAAACAACGAGGCATTTTGGCTGCGGCGCCACGAGCACTCAAACGGCCGGAAACGCTGATACGATAGCTGTACCCCCAAAGGAATTACGCACACCGGCCACCAGATAGGGTGCAAAGGTGGGAAGAGAGAAGAGGAAGAAGAAAGACTGGATACGCCAGTAGAAAATACGTAAATTGTTTGCGTCAAAATCGGGTAAAATAGGTCTTACACCTGTGGACACTTCCGACCAACCGTTCCAAAAGAACACAGGGAAGGGGGGGGGGCATAGAAATGGAAGTCCAAAGTCCCACCCAAGGGTTACCTGAAGAGGGCACGCTGCACGTCACCAGATCGGCGCATTGTGTGGATCCCACAACTGGTATGAGTACCCAAGAGAAGAGGATGAACCACCAAAAAAAAAGGGAAATGGTTGTGACAGAAACTGTCAAAAATAGTCATAATCAGTAATAGGAAAAACTCAGTCCACCGAAATCCTCAATCGATGCCGATGCCGGAGCCAAGTCGACTATTAAACCGCAAAGCGCGAGCTCGAAAGTGACTCCAACACCGAACACCAAAAGAAAATCCGGAAGAACCAAGTCTCCAAGGGTGTAGGCGTTCGATGACGCATGCCCAATAAATCCTTTTCAGAAATCCATGCGGCCCAAAGGGACTACCTTACTACGACAGGGTCCGCACAAAACAAAATGACCAGAAACACGCTCTCTTTATGTAATCCCACATAGGTGGTTGAAAATGGCGACGGCCAACGGTACGGTAAAAGAGCGCTAGGCCACGAAAACAACAGGGCATCACTACAAAAAAAAAAGTCAACAACCTTTAGACACTCAAAATCTTTCTACTCAAGAAACCTCGTGCGGACAGCCGTGCACTGCCGCCACACAAAGCTCAGAAGCTTCAACGAAACTGTTCACAAAGAACACGATACTTGACAGCATGACGTCATCAGACAAAAAGGGTACGATAAATGACCACAAAACGTCAACAAGTACGAAGCATTCCGACCAGCGGTAAAGACTCGTTAAATGCTAACGGAAAGTGTACAACACACTGCGATAACTGTTGGGGGTGTCCACGAAGAAGTCGGTAAACCAGGTTGGGCGGTACATGATAATAATGAGTATGAGATAAAGGCCAACGAAAATAACTACACCAAACCAACTAAGAAGATGGCATGAGGGACGTAATAACCGCACGAGCGAATCTCCCCAAGCACACCAACAACAATCCACAACTGATCAACAAACCAAAACGCAGTGATGAAGCTGAAAATGAATTCCAACCTGCTCACCAAAAATCAACGCGGCACAACACCAAACGATAGCAAAAGAAAAATTGTCAAAATCGGTAATCATCAACGTCAAAATCGATAAACCTCGATAACGTGAACGTCAAAATCGATAAACGTCAGTTCGGTACAACAAAAGTGTCAACTTAGCCCAAGGCTAAACAATGTAAACGACAGGGAATCGAAACTCCCAACTAAGCCTTCGAAAAGACTTAAAACAACAAGGTCGGTACCTTCACTCCACAACATCTGGTACTAAATCCGACTAATACGGGATAAAAATCTGCACTGAATGCAACGAAACATCTCGGTAGTATGAACTGGCTAAGAAAAACAAGAAACGACGGTAAAAATGACGAAAAAGATACTCAAAATATGAAAAGACATGGAAAAACACAAAAAGAAAACTCAAAAAGGCGATAAGCAACAAGAAAACACAAAACTACAAATAGAAAATAAGAAAAGACAAGAAAAAAACATATAGAAAACAAGAAAAGAAACGTAAAGACAAATGACAACTAAGAAAAAACATATACACGGTCAAGAAAACTAATGAAAATAAACTAAGAACAGGAAAAGACAAGAAAAGACATATAGAAAACAGAAGAAAACAGGAAAAGACAAATAGAAAACAAGAAAAGAAGCTCGGTAAAATATTCTACTAAGAAAAAAAACGGTTTACCAGTCCATACCACTTCGAAATGACGAAAAAAAACATTTGTGACAACGATATAAATGATAATAGACAACAATAAACATCAACGCCCCACGTTGGGCGCCAAAATTAGCCTGTTACGGTATTAAAAGGACTTTACGACACCCACCCAAGGTGAGCATCGCACCACGGAATCAGTCCTGAAAACCTGACACACTTGCCCTGAAATCGGTTCGAAATAGGCTAATAGGCCACGGCTGGAACGCTCAGGGAGTCGGGCGTGAGTCACACGATACGTTCTGGGCAAGCGCGTTGTGGCATAATATATACAGGGTATGTCGAAATTATGAGGGCGCCACCAAGCCTGTCTTAACCCGGCTAACCGGGCCTGGACGGTTAGACGGGAGCGAAGCATGCAAAAATACTCCGCCAATAAGATTACTCAAGAGTTGCAAGGTCAAATAACAATTTCGGGATTGCCTTAAGCAAGGATTGTGATTAGGTGTCAATCCGACCACGACTACGCAGCTGTCTCACTCACCTGCACGCTCACAGCTTCCTCGTTCCGTCGTACAATAATCCGTACAATAAAGGGGGCGTCTATCTGTAACAGAACATGCACAAGCCGAAACAAACAATAGTTCCCTTAACTAACCAATCATATATTTCACTTCGGGTTACAATGGGGTAGTAGAATGCGTCGCCCTGTATCTAACCTTAATCTATAATTAAGGGCACCAGCTGGCACGCGCGCTCTAAACTTAACGACAGATGTTGAACATTAGTGAACAGCAATAATAGGTAGTAACGAGTAGGTACAAAGATACACGTTGCCTTATGCAAGGGCAGCGACGATTTACATTAGCCTTCACGGCATGAACAGTCTGCAAGTCTGAATGAATACACTAGCGTAGTAATGAGTAGGTACAAAGATACACGTTGCCTTATGCAAGGGCAGCGACGATTTACATTAGCCTTCACGGCATGAACAGTCTGCAAGTCTGAATGAATACACTAGCGTAGTAATGAGTAGTAATGAGTAACACTCGCGTTCACAGCGGTAATCAGGTTAAAGGCACATACCTTAATGCGTAGGCGGCGAGGGAGCCTGGTACAGTTGAGTTGCGACGAGCTGCAATCGTAGGTGGCAGGTACCTTCGGTGTTACAACGGCGAAAGGGGGTGAATGCATAACCGCCTCAATGGCGACGGGAGACGCGTCAGGACGCGTACAACGGGACGACGAAAAGAATGGGGGCCTCACTCGTTCTGCTGAACCAAATCCTCGTAGGTCGAGATGAAGGGGGCACGACCCCTCACTAACAGTAGCAGGAACTGGGCTCCAAAAACACCCACGTTACGCCGAAGACCACTCGACAAATTCCGACTCACAACCACCACACAAGCGCTCTCTGCAATGGGCTCCGGACGACTGCCTTTAAGGCGAAAACGTTTGTAACAAAGTTGCTGAAGCAGCACTTGACGGGAAAAAGACTGACGCCCCCGCCATAATGGCGGGAGCGCCGCACGAAGCACACACTATCCGACCACTTGCTTGATCGACGGCTCTCGGCTCAATGCCCGAGGGAAGCGTTGGCAAAAGGTCACCTTCGCCGCGTCCCCCACGTGACTAAACCACAGCGAATCGCAAGGCGATGAAATGAAACAAACCAATGCGGGCCACGCTGGTATCACGCCGCCACAGCGTGCTATTCAGAATTCAGAAAAACGCCATCAGAGGAGAGCTCCAACCGACGACAAATACTGCTTTTGGGGCTAAATATGTGCGAAATCGTGATTCTGGAATTAGGCGATGGAGCCAAATAAAGAGCTAAAAGGGCTTAGCATACGGGCACGCTGCTCTAAGCTTAGGCGGCTATTCAAAATACCAAAATGACCTAGCTAACGGCGTGAAATGCAATTAAGCATCTGAAACAGCAAAATGACTTAACATGTTGTATGTAATTAGTTGGTCGGAAGTTTGAATTGAAATTTTGATTTAATGGTCGTGGTGGTTGTGTTCTTTTGAATTGTTGCGATGCAGGACGTTTTTGTATCGTACTTGTCTGCATGGGTTCTGGCTTAAATGTTGGTACGTAATTTCGTTTTGGGGCGAAAACATCTGTTGGAGGTTTTTGGAATTGTCTATTAGGAGTTTGACTTTGATTTCCGTAATTAAATGTAGGTGTAGCATTTTGTTTAAACTGTGGTTGTCTTGAATTGGTAAAATGATTTTGTTGGTTATAGTTTGGATGTGTTAAAGTATGCGTTAACGGTTGCGTGTTGAATGGTTTTTGATAATTTTGGAAAGTAGGTGGTCTTTGCAATGAAAATTTTGGTTGCGAGAAATTATTCGGGGGGTTATTTTTGTTTAAACCTTGAAAATAACGAATGTCCAATTCCTCTTTAACAATTGTAATTGCCTGTTCCAACGATTGAGGTGCTCTGCCTCTTGTAAAGCTACCGAGGGGTCCAATAAACCACTTGTAAATACTTTTAACGCTAAGTCCTTTGATGATGTTAGTTTATAATCTTTAATATCTTGGGCTTCGTTTCCCAGTGAAATTTTTGAGTTTAAAATTGCTAAAAGCGATCTGACTTTATTAAAGAAATCGATTGGTGATTCTCTAGTACTTTGTTTGAGTCTAGTCATGTCAATTTGTAAATTTAATTCAGACCTTTGATCTCCAAAATTGCTAATTAAAGTTGATTTTAAATCTGCCCATGAAATGAAAGTGTATCCTGTTACAATTTCTAACGCTGCACCTTTTAGGCGGTTTCTAGCAGCAGATAACAATAGTTTATTTATATATGCGTTTGGATCTTGAGCTTGCCAAAATTGTACAAAGATGTCTTCGACAGCGCGAATGTATTCACTTAGTTCGGATGGATTTCCGGAAAATGTAGGTATTTCATTTAAGATACTCATATGAAATCCAGGTGGGTACGCATTAAATATTCGCGGTTGCGGTTGTTCCAGCTGTTCTACAGGCACTTGATTTTGTTCGTTTGCCATCGTTAAACGTGGAGGTCTTAAAATAACGCGATTTACTAAAGTTGATTGTTCAAATATGTTCACTTGTTCGGATTCACTTTCTGACGAAGTGTCCGTATCAATCATTAATTATTTATTTTTACGTTAGTAGGGCCTTAAAATTAACCTAATCAGGGTACCTACGCATAAGTGCAAAGTCGATTGGCTGAATTATTAAGCACACCTAACGTGTACGCCAGTATCTCATCTCGTTTTGCACTTACCCAATCTTAGAACTAATTGCTTAAAGCTAATAATGTTAGTAAATATTAAATTATTCAATAAAAGCAAATCGTTGCACTTTCACTTGCAATAATATGTAAAATTTTACGCTTACGCTTTCATAGCTGCGTTGTTTAAGGGTCGATTCCAATAATCAGGCATTCACAATGAATGGGGATGACTGGAATTGGTGGTGCTTCGACTTCGGACGATGCTTGTTCCTTCGGCTCGGCGGTACCAACTTCAGTTGCGGGGCTTCGGCATTTGATTGTTGAAATGCTTCGGACCAGCGGGGTTGAGTAGCAGGTTTCTTTTGGAAATTAAGATATTCGCTCTTAATTTGCCAAAAATCCACAAGACTGCGCCATTGATGTTTGTTTAACGTCGATACAAGTTTTTAAAAATGTTCTTTATTGAAAAACTTAAATTACCGACGGAGTCGTAACAATACAAGTTTTAATTATGACATGCAGCTACGAACTAAAACTAAATACAGAAGCTGCCTTGCAGGTAATCTCTGCATAGGAAATACATCAGCACATGATAAGATAATATAATGCGGCTCCGGCAAGGAGATAAACTTTATCTACTAGGAGTCGGCGTTTAATACTACATAACTTGTGTGTGTTGCACAACGCCATCAAGGAGTGCGATGGCACATTCTCAAGGCTGCTATATGAAAACGTTATTGTTTGTGATTTGACTCCAATAGAAATATTACAAAACGCAAAGAATATGAGAATTTACCTAAGCAAGTAGAGTCAGTGTGCCTAATATGGGACCCCTTTTGATTTTCATTTATAATTAGGAAATTAAGTGAGATATTCAAATAACAAAAGTGGTATTCTTTTAAAGCATATATTTATTATATAGAACAGTTATAGAAAACGAAAATAACATCATAGTTTTTTATACTTTAAATGTTAAAGAAAAGTGTTACATTTTTGAGGTCTGAAAAATGAATTTTATATTACTACAGTTTCTGTTTATATGTTCAAAACTGTCACATTGGAAACAAAGAAACAGTTCATCAGCTCCACAATCTTCGTGAGCCCACCTACAACACCTCCGACATTGTCGCCACTGCTCCCCCCCTTTGTCCTGTGAGTAAAAACATCCACAAAAAAGACATTCAGCGTCATTATCGTCATTATCGTCATCACTACTATCGTGGAGGGAAATGTTTTCATCATCATCCATTGAACTGCTGTCATCATCAGTGTAATCATCTCTTTTTTGCTTTTTAACTGGTTTTTCAGCAAAGTTTAATTTTCCTTTTCCTGTTGGAACCCCTTTGCCCTTTCCTTTTCCTTTTGTTTTCCCTTCATTCTTCTCTTTGTCTTCACCCACTTTTCTTTGTTTTTCATCTTTTTATTTTTTATCTTTCATTACTTTGTTTTTTGTTGTAGGAAACAGAGTTTTTTTCAAAGACTTTGAAACTTTCTTATCAATGCTTTCAGTCAATTGTTTTTTATAAGGCGTTGATGTAATGACATCAGCTTTACGGGCCGTACCTGGCTTTAATGGGTCGCTCACTGGTAACCTAGGCAGAGGATTTATTTCTTCAGGTGTCACTACGGTTAGGTCAGATCTTGTTGTTTGGTCTAATGCAACATTGTCCCTACTGCAGCTTGGTTGTGGAGTTGGCGTCGGCATCATTGGACGTGCATTATCTGAGGAAACAAGCCTGTGAGAGTGAATAGGAAAATCTTCATCACCAAATGCATTCTTATTTAGAGGAAACAATCCAGTTTTTTTTAAGCCATTAATGGAATTGTTCATAGTAGTAGCCCTGTTATAAGCAATGCCAAATAAATGGCCAGCTTTAAAGTTGGTAACAACTTTACCGGGATTTGAATGCAGCCAATCCTCAATTGCTTGAGCGTAGATTAATTTAAGTTCCGAAGCCGACTATCGAGTCTTAACTAAATATTATATAGAAAACAAAATTGACTACTACACATACAGAAACCAAAATAACAAACCGCTCTCAGTCGTTATAAAAAATGTTCCACCGTCCCTAAGTGAAGCAGAAATCCAGGAAGAATTGGCTCAATATAACCTCCCAATAATTAAATTGCGTAGACTGTATAACCGTGAAAGACAACCAATACCAGTGTGTGCTGTTGAACTCACCGCCAACGAAAAAGCAGCAGAAATTTACAAAGTAAATAAGTTGCATTATTCTATCGTTACAGTCGAAGCAAGAAGAAAATCAAGAAATACACCTCAGTGTCATCGCTGCCAACGATACGGGCACACCAAAAACTATTGCCAACTACCACCCCGGTGCATTCGATGTCAAGGAAATCATTTATACAATAATTGTGACAAACCTAAAAGCGAAGCTCCCCAATGCGTTAATTGTGGAGAGGCGCACCCGGCGAACTATAGGGGCTGTAAATATTATCTTGCTAACCTACCACCACCAAATACACAGAGTAGGGTTATCCCACCCAACACTAGCACAAGCGGTACCAAAGCACAAGAACGTCCGAGCAGCTACGCCAGCATCCTTAAAACTAATTTCATCCAATACCATAACCAACCATCTAGTATCCCAACCAATAACCAATCTTCAACCGAAACACTTATAACTGAAATACTTACCACACTTCTAAATCTCATTAAACCCCATCTTGGGAAAATAAAAAAACTTCATCATAACAAATCTATTAAGCAATTTCTGTAATGGCCCATAATAATGTAAATCTCTTCAATCTTAAACTCCTAAATTGGAATGCAAATGGTGTTAAGAACCAACGCTCGTTACTTGTTGCTTTTCTAGCAAGATATAAAATAGATATCGCGTGCATCTCAGAAACGCATCTGGCTCCTAATGAACAAATGTCAATATCTGGTTACAAAATTTACCGCAACGATAGAAATGCATCATTCGCAGCAGGAGGAGTAGCAATCATTATCAGAAAGCAATTAATCCACAACGAAATGCCTAATCTAAACTGTACAAATCTCGAAACTGTCTCAGTACAAATAAAACTTGCAAACGGCAGCCAACTTATTGTGGCTTGTGCTTACAAACAACCTAACAAGCAACTTCTCGATGCAGATATGAGAGAGATCTTCGGATCTTCTAAACCTACTCTCCTAATCGGGGATCTTAACAGTAAACACACCACTTGGGGCTGCAGAGTTTCAAATGCAGCAGGATTACGGCTATATAACTTCGCTGCAAATTATGCTTTTGAAATCATGGCGCCTACCGACTATACTTACTACCCATATAGGGCCGACTATCAACCTGATATACTCGATATAGTAGCTCAAAAGAATATTAACAAAGCGATTCATCAAAGAGTCATCACAGAATTAGATTCAGACCACCTGCCAGTTATAATTACATTTGAAACTACACCAGCTTGGTATACATCTGAACCGAAACTTGGAATTGGCATAATAAACTGGCAGCAATTTGAATCCGCTTGCAACCAAAACCTTACCACTCACGTAGCCTTAGAGACCAAAGAACAAATCGACAACAGAGTTCTTGAAATCACCGAGGCAATTACTACTAATGTAAATCAATCAACTAGGACACGCAAAGACAAGAGGTCAGTAAACTACCATCAGCCACCAAACTACATACTCAACTTAATAAAAGACAAAAGCGCCGTCCGACGTGAGTGGCAGCGTACAAGAAATCCCATACTAAAAACTACTGTTAATAATCTCTCACGCAGAATTAAAAGTGAACTCGATAAACGAAGAGTAAATTCTTACCAACACTATATCAGCTCATTGGATCCGGGCGACCCTGGAATGTGGAAAGCGACACGAAAAATTTTACGAATTCCTCAGGAATTACCCACAATTACTACGGAAAATGCAACACATACTACTGATGAGGAAAAATGTACAGCCTTTGCAGATCATCTGGAAAAAACCTTTACGCCATTATATCATAGTCCACCTCATTTTACGAACTATATAATAAATTACAGCGAAACCAACGTACCAATCCCAACAAGCAAGATCAAACCAACCAGTCCTAATGAACTAACCCAAATAATAAAAACACTACCAACAAACAAATCGCCAGGCTCCGACCAAATAACCAATGCCATGCTGAAACACCTACCAAATAAATACCTAGCTTATCTATCAAGTCTATTTAATGGTTGTCTGAGACTGGGATATTTTCCCCTAACGTGGAAGCATGCCCACATTTTAATGTTTCACAAACCAGGGAAGCATAAGGGCGATATCACAAGCTATAGGCCAATTAGTTTGCTAACGACGTTGTCTAAACTGTTGGAAAAGTTAGTTTGGACCAGGCTGAATGATGAAATCAACGATCTAAATATCATACCACCATTTCAGTTTGGATTTAGACGGGGTCATTCCACTTGTCATCAGCTCCAGAGACTTATCGACCACATCGAAACTGGATTCGAAGAGAAAAAGTATACGGCAGCACTATTTCTAGATATTTCACAGGCATTTGACCGAGTATGGATTCATGGTCTAAAATATAAACTTCTACATGTAAACATACCAGATTATCTCAAAGCAATACTTTTCTCTTTTCTAGAAAATCGTACATTTGTAGTAAAAGTCCATAGAGCTCTCTCAGTTGAAAAGAATATTCGCGCAGGTGTGCCGCAGGGTAGTGTTCTGGGCCCATTATTATTTAACATATACATGCATGACATCGTAAAAACCCAAGCTAACTTGGCAATGTTCGCAGATGACACAGCCTTGCTAACTCAACACCAACACCTGCACATAGCAGTAGATCAGCTCCAGAGTGCCACAGATAAAATCATGAAATGGTTTATGAAATGGAATCTTAAAATAAATACCTCTAAGTGTATTGCAAAAATATTTACACTTAGGAAAATAATCAATCCGACTCCAATTATCATCAATGGCAACATGATCCAGTGGAATGCAAAAGACGAACCAGCGAAATACTTAGGAGTCCACCTGGATACCCGGCTGACCTGGAAATACCACATCCTCCAGAAACTCAACCAAGGATATGCTAGGTTAAAACAATTATATCCCTTAATTAACCGAAAATCCTCCCTAAAAATCGATTGCACCCTTCTTCTTTACAAATCCTTAATCCGACCACAAGTGACGTATGCATGCATGATCTGGGGTAACTCGTCCAAGAATAATCTAAATAAAATACAAGTACTACAAAATAAAGTGCTTAGGATCGCAGTGGATGCCCCTTGGTTCGTCACAAACAGACAGCTACACAATGAATTGGGAATCGATACTATTGAAGAGTTCATTAAAAAATGTACCACAAATTTTCACAACAATATCAAACACTGTGAGAATGCAGACTTCTATCAACTAGGAAGAAGAAAAATTCACTCCAGGTTAAAGAGGAAATTACCACAAGACGTTTACATTATCAGTGGTGATAGTGAAAGTGATAATGAATGACTTGTAACAATATTAAATTTTTAAACCACAGTGTTCTCTACGGGTGAAGAAGTGCCCCTACGACATTCTTTATTTTAAATTCTGTAACACTGCCATGTAAAACAATTGTAATTGTTGATCTGGTAAATTAAGTAAATAAAAAAAAAAAAAAAAAAAAAAAAAAGAATGTTTGTAGGGGGAACATAAAGCTAACATCAAGCGGTTGCATCTTATGGCTTGAATGTGGAGGGAGGCACACAATCGAAACATGGTTCTCCCTGGCTCTGTCTATAACATCCATATTCCTTATTGAAGATGGGAGATAAATCAGCTAAAATTGATATTTATAAATTACTGTGTATTATTATTCCTTTTTAATATTTCATAAAAAGGAAATAATCAGTATTAGTCAGTTTCACATATTAAAATTTAATTTAAATTTTTTTTTACAAGATACGTAACGTTTCGCAGACAACTGTTTCTGCTTCATCAGACATATTAGTGTTTAAAAAGATACATAATTGAAGATAACATGTGCATAAAGATCTGTAAAAATATAGAGAGCAATAGATTAGATTGGTGAATGAATACGTATTTTCTCACATTTTTTTACCTGGTAACAATTTCTTCAAATTAATAAAATGTAATATTTTTCGAGTTAATTTAAAAAGGATAAGTTTGATTATAGGACATCAAATTGGTTCCTTGAACAATTATACTGGAAAATCTGTAAATTGACGGGTTTGATTAGTAAGACTTAATAATGCATGCTAATAATGATTTACTTACTTAGATGGAATTTTTAATTGGTAGGTAAGTGTTTTGATTATTATAAGGTTGATGAGCATACTCTAGTGTTGCGATTTGTGTTGGACAGTTTATCGGGTAGGAACTAGAAATGGGGGGTGAATTGTAATTAGTATACTGAATTTTGAGTAATTTTAATTTTTGTTATTTTTTACCTGAGGTGGTTTTTATTTATTGAGCTTGTGTGGTATTTAATTTAGAGCGTTGTGTATTATTTATTTTTTTCCCCCTTTTTTTCCCTCCCATTAGTTCCGAGGGAGGTGTGTTGATTTTACAACGTGTAAGTTTGAGGTTACGGTTCATTGTTCTGTAAAGAATTAAGTATTACGATTTTACAGTACTTTCAACGTAGGTTTTAGGGTGTTGTTTTACTTGTTTAAGCGTTTTGTAAACCATAAAGGGTGTTTTAGATTCTTTGATTAAATATTATTGCATGGGTATCTGGGGCAACCTCGTGTTTAGTTCGCTTCAGATGTGGAAGGCCAGGGGTGTAGTCGAGGGAGAACGCGGGGGAACGGCGTTACCCCACTGGTTTTTTGTTAAGTTAAAATAAAGAACGAATTTATGGCATTTACTTATTAGCACAAACAATTTGATAATTATTCATTCCAGTGTCATTTAGGCGGCTCGCACACCGGAGCAATAAGCGATAAGCAACTAGCAACCGACAATAAGCAATATTGTTGCTAGGTTGCATTTTACATTGAATTTAATCATGAGTCTCACACTGCAGCAATTCGATATCGCTTCTAAGAAAGGGTTGACAATCTGCAACGATACTTATCGCCAGCGATATGCACTGCATGTTGAAAACCGATAAGTATCGCATTAGTACAGCAATATTTGCAGACTAAAGTGGACTTTTTTAATTCAAATTAAAAATGGACACTCCAGCATTCAACATACAATTTATAGGAACAGTGGAAAAATATCCGTGTATTTACGATTACACTCACCACAGCAGAAGGGACATTGTTGAAAGGGCATGGAATTCAATTGGATCTGAAGTGAAACTACCAGGTAAGTAAGATTAATTACGGTTTATTAGTTATTTATTAACTTTTATTATTATAATTCAGACAGTATAATTTCCTTGCCAAGCTAATGCATTTTCAGGTTTCAGAAAATATGCTTTTAAGTAATCTCTTAATTCATAAGCAGAGTTATTATTATTCGGTTGTCTATTATTAGTTGGTGTTTGATGTTCAGAATCACTAACTTCTTTTGTAACCTGTGGAATCGAAAATCTACCCTCTGTTATTCTTATAAAATTATGGAGAACACAAGCACTTTTAATTACTGCAATTGCTGTATCCTCATGACATAATATTCGGTCTAGGACGTTTAGGCGCCGCAACTTTAGGCGCGTGGACAGCGGCAAATAAGTTATTTACATTTTGTATATGGATAGTTTAACGTGGTGAAATTATACACACCATATAATTTCACTACGTTAAACTATCCATATACAAAATGTAAATAACTAATTGTCCGTAATCGATAAAATGTAAATTCACTATGTAAATATGTAAAACTTTAACACTGAAGAAGACTCGTAAAAAGCTGAATATATATTGTTTATAAAGGTTTGAATTTTCTTCAACATTAATGACTGCAATAATTACCTAACAAAAAAATTTAAAATCAAGAATAATGTGAATTTCCTCCATGTGGCGAGTAATAACTGTTCCCGCGCCTAAAGTTACGGCGCCTAAACGTCCCTTTCCGCATAATATTGGCCTTTGAAAAATTTGAAATTTGGATGTTAGCATTCCGAATGCACATTCTATGCTTTTTCGTCCCCTTGACAATCTGTAGTTAAATATTCTTTTCTCATTATCAAGAACCCTTTGTGGGTATGGTCGCATCAAATTTTTTTGTAACGGGAATGCCTCGTCTACAAAATAAAATGGAAAATCTACGTCATCATTTGGCAGTGGTGTTGACTTGGGAATACGAAGTTTTTCTTTGTTCAGCAATCTTCCAAGAGTAGAAGACCGGAAAACTGCACCATCGCTCATTCTACCTGCTTCACCGACATCAATGGTTAGAAATAATCAGCATTTGCGCAGGCCATCAGTACCACCGAAAAAAAACTCTTGTAATTATAATAGTACGATCCAGTTTTGTTAAATTTTTTAATTCGGCAATGCTTCCCATCGATTGAGCCTATGCAGTTTGGAAGATCCCATAGTTCGTAGTATCGTTGTGCTGTCGATTTCCAAATTGCCTCTGTTGGAACAGCCATAAACAATGGTTGAAGAACGTACCATATAGCCTTTGTACATTCTTTTACTATTAATCCTAGAGTAGTGTCTCCTCTCATAAATATATGGGTGGGGGCCTTGAAACTGCAGCCTGTAGCCAGATACCTGCGTACATCGAGGTACACTATAACCAAAGAATATAGATAGGGGAAGAAGGACAACCTTATGGGCTATAAAGTATATGCTGTGATTTGGGTTGCATAACTATTTACTTGGTTAAATATATCATTTTTTGTTCGAAAATGCCGCTGGAAGCTCCTAGCGTCAAAGTGATTACCTTATCAGTGACATTCAGCAGGTAAATGCGTCATTAGCATTCTTGAGCTATAACAGTGTTGCAAGAACTTTCTCTCTAAAATTCCAATAGTTTTACAATGGTTGTACCTACCCGAAATAAACTTGTATTCTGCCAAAGAATATTTAAGTAGTTTGATTCTGCTTACATGTAAGTTAAGTTTGTTACAAAGAATATTAAATATAGGTGTATATTCTTTGGTTTGTTTTGTTATTATTTAAAACATTTGTTGTCAATCGGATGAACTCGTACCAAGTAAAATAAAGGTTTTATAAGTTTCACATGCAACACTTTTAAACATTTAATAGGTAGCTAGGTACCTATAAAAATTACATAAGAGGTTTCTAATATAATTTCAACAAAAAGTTCACCGATGAGCACAAGATTATACGGAATACGGATTGTCCCCACTTTATTCTCACAAAATTCTATAATGAATATAGAATTAGCTATGTACAAATAATGAAAAAAAACATTAATAAACAATATACGGAGTACATTTACTAAAACAGTACGCCTTGAATATCTCATTTACTTGATGCATTAAAAAATGTCTATTTAGGCACATTTAAGTTGGCGATCTCTCTATGTATAGTCTCAGCAAAGAATAAGACAATATTATTCGAACATTTATTATCGACATTAAATTATCTTTCAGAAATATATGCAAAAATTTAATTAGGTGATTAGGGATCTGACCCAAGTTCTGTACAATCTGTTATTAAAAAAAAATGAATCGGGGCGGTTTTCACAGAAAACTCACAATTATTTAATAATTTATACTCTAGTTTAAATTACTGCACTTTAAACGTAAATTAGAGTAGAAACCAAAAAGAACTTATGTGGTTAAGGAGCTGCAAACTAATCGAGGGTTGGGGTTCAATACCCAACAATATACCTTTTTTTAACAAATTTTCTGTTTTCTTTATTTACCTTGGGGTTAAGTGATAGAACAGTATGCTAATTCGATTAGCACGCCCGAACTTCGCCCCTTTGAGCAACTTATGTATTCATAATTCAAGTATATTGTAAAATAACAATTTTATTTATTTTTGCTCAATAAACGACATTTATTATTATTATTATTATTATTATACTTAAGTCGCTCAAAAATTATGCCAAATAGCTATTTTTAAATAAATTATTATTACTTGCATTTGACATAATTTTTGGGCGATATAAATAATAATTTGTTAATAAAGAGTTAGGTACCTATTGTTAGGGATTGAACCCCAATTTGCCCCAACCTTTTACGGGTTTAATTACCTTTTTTTAAAGGCAGATTATAGGAAATTTGAGTCAGATCCATTAACGCCAGTTTAAATTAAAATATTTTGAAATAAAGATGTTATACATTTCTTACTCTCGCCAATTTCAATGATCTATTAAATAAATGAGATTTTCAAGGTGTAAATATTACATACAATAAAACAATATAATATACAAAGTTACAAAGAATAGGAAGTACACAAATATATCTGTAAGCATATAAACGTACATTTTTTTAAGCTTTAAACATTACTTAAATGTTGTATTTTTTGTTGCGTGTACCAGACTCGTTTGTAGTCCTTAAATCTTGCGATAGCCATTTCAACGTTTTATGGAGTTTGCACTTAATTAAATGATTAATTAAAAACAGTTTATGAGAGTAACATATGTCTTGCTCGTTAAGCCACCCTGGTACTAAAATTTTGACTTTATTTACACTATATGCTAATAATGTTTTCTTAAAACTTACACACGACTTACTATTTTTAAAATAATATTCAAAATGTTCAAGTAACATTGTGACTATTTTTATTAAAATACTTGAAGGTTTTTTTAGATAAATAACACAGTCGCCCGCACCATAGTCTTTTTGCTGTAAAAACAGTTCATTGTGATGCACTACAGAGTCACGGCTGCACATATTTTGACACTGATCACAATTAAAACGTAAAAGCGTTTTATGAATGACATAACCAGCTACATATACCGTCGCACAAGATTCTAATGTGGCTTCTTAATTTGGTTGTGTTGAAACTTCTATTACCTCACTGAGTAAACTGAGGTCACCATCTTCTGCTAATTCAGTTTGTTCAGCAACTGTATATGGTATGTCCTCAACATATCCCATGACGTCTTTTTCTGGCACTTCAACATTCGCCATGTTGACAACAGCATCTTCATCAACTTCGCAGTTGGAGCTCTCTGTAGGATGCTGCAATTTAACCAGCATGTTGAACTGTAGTGCTTGCCGGGAAGATTTTACTGTTGGGTTCGAAGAATTGCCTCCCCTATACCTCAGGACCGCGAAAAGATTTTCTAGAGGATCTTGGTTTAGTCTGCTGGTCAGGAGGAAATGATACCCTTCTTGTTTTAAGTGTTCCCATAGCTCCATAACTGACTGCATGGTTAAAATAAGTCCCTTAAAACAATAAACAACCTTGGTTCACCTTGTTATTAGATGTATATGTTTGCCAAGTCTTAACCCACTGCAAATACTCTTTCAAATTATTTTCAGTACGCGGTACGTTGACGGATAGAGCACATGCATATGGGTTACGGTCTTTCAGCATTCGACTGTTTAAGCAATCAAATAAATAGTTAATTTTCTGTACGAATTCTGCAGTATCCAGAGCGCTGGTGCTTTTTAACTCGCCCGTTGTAACAGCAGTTCTTATCGTAGCACTCATGGTGTTGGAAAACACTTGCGTTGCAAATTTAACCCTCATTCGCTGGAAAGTATTGGGGTAGATGTGGGCATCCGTGATTTTTACAGCTGCTCGAACAGTACAAGAAGATTTATCTATTTTGTATGCCTCTTCGATATCTTTCCAAGAAACTTTCTTGCCCTCCACGTAAAAATCCTTTGATAGGAGATTATTCCGTACGCTTTTTATCAAGTGCGGTACGTCATATATTGCAAAAATTTTTGCGTCGCAAACAAAAAAATACGGCTGTTCTGCAGTATATATATAGACCCAGCACTCCATCAGCGGAGTATAGGTCGCTCGTTGCAGTGAGCTCTTCTGATCCGGTATGCGCGGGGGATCAGTCCGCTTGTTCCTTGCTTTGTTCGTCTTCTACAGATTGTTGTGTGACTGTGCCTTCTTTGTTATTTTGCTCCATTCCATTCTATTTTTTATTAATTCTCTCCAGTTCGTTATCCTCATGTCTTGTATATCTCTCGTTACTTGGTCTTGCCACCTGATTTTTGGTCTTCCCCTTGGTCGATTTTCCATAGGTCTCCAGTTCAATATTTTTCTTATTAGTTCATCTTGTTCTCTTCTTTGGATATGTCCGAACCACCGTAGTCGTTGTGCCTTAATAAATCTAACTATGTCTTCCCCTTCCAGTAGGTTTCTCACTTCAAAGTTCATAAGTTGTCTGGCTTCTCCATCCGGCGTCTCCACTGGTCCATATATCCGTCTTATAATTTTCCTTTCTAATATTCTCATCTTTTCTTCATCTTTCCTGTGTAGGCACATTGTTTCTGCGGAGTAGGTTATGACTGGTCTGATCGCTGTTTTATATATTTTTAACTTTGTTATTTTGCTAAGATTTCTGTCTTTCAAAAACTTTTGATATTTCCAATATGCTTTATTTCCTGCTTTTATTCTTTCTGTTATTTCTGGACTTCTCTCGTTGTTTCCGTCTACCATTACTCCCAAATATTTGAAGTATTCTACTCTTTGGAAG
Source organism: Agriotes lineatus (assembly GCA_940337035.1). Taxonomy (NCBI): domain Eukaryota; kingdom Metazoa; phylum Arthropoda; class Insecta; order Coleoptera; family Elateridae; genus Agriotes; species Agriotes lineatus. The sequence continues at coordinate 29,310 of CALNHX010007979.1, forward strand.
CTATATCTTCCTACCTTCATTTCCGCTGAGTTTCCTACTCCTCTTCTTGTGCTTTCCATGTATTTTGTTTTTTCTTCATTTATTTTTAAACCTCTGGCTTCGGCTTCTCTTATGAGTTCCATTACTTTTTGTTCTAAACTTCTTTTGTCTCTTGCTATTACTGCTAGGTCGTCTGCGTATCCAATTATTTGTGTAGAGCTGTGTGTTATCGTTTTATTTCCCCACTTGCCTATGACTCCTTCTAGCGCTATGTTAAATAGGGTGGTTGATAGGCCATCTCCTTGTCTCACTCCCGTTTCTATGTTAATGTCATTTGTATTGCCTTCAGTTGTCGATATTTTCGCAATAGAATTTGTCATTGTCATTCTTGTCAGTCTAATTAATTTTCCTGGTATTTGCATGTTTTTCATTTCTCTCAATAGTTGCTGTCTATTAATGGAGTCAAACGCTTGTTGAAAGTCTATGAAGAGAATGTATATTTCAATGTCGTGTTCATAACATTTTTCTATTATTTGTGTTAACGTGTGGATTGCGTCTACTGTTGATCTTCCTTGTCTAAATCCCTGTTGGTACTGCCCTAGTTTTTGTTCGGTGTATTTAGTCAGTCGGTTTCTTAATATTGAAGTTAAAATTTTGTAGGTCGTGTTCAGTAATACAATTGCTCTATAATTATTACATTTTGTTGGGTCACCTTTTTTGTATATTGGTGTTATTTGACCATTTTTCCAGTCCTGCGGCATGGTTTCTTCAGTCCATATCCTTACTATTAGGTTATATATTCGTGTTAATAGCTCTTCTCCTCCATTAATTATTAATTCATTATTTATCTCGTCTGGCCCTGCGGTTTTCTTTAATTTTAGTTGTTTAACTACTTCCGCAAATTCTTCGTATGTAGGAATGTCTACTTCATTGTCTTTCTTGTCATATAGTTCTTTGTCTGTTTTTTCTGTTGTGTCTTTATATAAGTCTGTGTAGTGGGTCTCCCAATCTCTTTTACTTATTTTTACTGTTGTTAATTTTTTAGTGTTGAACTGTCTTATATACTCGAAGAGTTTTCTGTTGTCTTTATTGCTTTCTTCCAGTAGCTGCATTTTATCGGTGATCCAGGCTGTTTTTTTCTTTTTGTATAGTTTAGCTGCTTCTTGTTTAGCTTTCTTATAATCATTTAATTCTTTTTCTCGTCCTGCATCTATCCATTTCTTCCTTGCTTCCTTTTTTGCATCGCTCTTAGTTTGGCACTCTTCGTCAAACCATTCCTTCGATATTCTATTATTCTTTTGTCCTATTGTTTTTTCTGCTGCTCTAATGATACTTGTTTTTATATTAAGCCATTCATTATCAATGTTGTCTTCTTGCGCGGTTAGTGTATTTTCTATCGCTTCGCAGAATTTTGTTTTTGTTTCCATGTCGCTCAGCTTTCTTATATTCCAGTTTCTTCTTCTTTCCGCTGTCTTTGTCTTTTTAATTATTTTCATTTTAAATTTCATTATTACAAGTATGTGGTCTGTATCAGCGTTTGCGCCTCTGTAAGATCTTACGTCGTGTATTAATTTCATCCACTTTTTTGAAATTAATATATGGTCGATTTGATTGCCGTCGGTTCTACCAGGGATCATCCAAGTGATTTTATGTTGTAGTCTGTGTTTAAATTTTGTGCTAATTATAAATGACTTTGTTGATGAGGCAAGGTTGCACAACTTGGCGCCGTTGTTATTTGTGTTTTTGTGTATTGTTTGCTTTCCTGCTACATCTCTGTTATATTCCTCTTTACCTATTTTCGCATTGAAGTCTCCAAATACTATGAGTATATCGTTTCTGGGCACCTCATCACACACTTGTTCTAATTTTTCGTAGAATTGCAATTTATCGTCTTCATCTGCCTCTTCAGTGGGTGCATAGCAGTTTAGCATCGATATATTGGCTTGTTTGTTTTCTAGCCTTAAGTAACATATCCTCCCATTAATTGCTCTGAATTGTATTATTCTTTTCCTGATTTCCTCATTGACCATAAACGCTGTTCCGTTTCTCCCTTGTGTCTTTTCTCCTGAATAGTATAACGTGAAATGTTTCTTTTCAATCTTTCCCTCATTTTTCCATCTTATTTCTTGAAGCGCTAGGATACCTAATTTATACTTCTTCATTTCTTTTGCTATTTCCTCCATTTTCCCTATTGCTAACATGGTTCTTACATTCCACGTTCCAATCTTCATTATATTTTCTCTATTTCTCTTACTTCTTATTGTACCTTGTTTAATTCCCTTTCCTTTTTTAATATTCTTCCTTTGTATTTCCGTTTCCATAAACCATTCCATTGCTTTTTTGTTGCCTGTGTGACCGTCCTTTGATTGCCTCGTTACTTTTTTGGAGTATTACTTCTTATTATTAAGCTTCCTCCTTCTATATCGGACCATTCGTATTTAATTCCATCCACTTCCAATTTGCGGTATCCTACTCGTGTGCGTTTTCCTCTGCTCTTCTCTTCTTGGGCTATTTTCCTAATTTCAAGTTGCACTCTGCGTTCTTCTTTGGTGAGGTCGCTGTCGATGTAGATGTTGTTTGTTAGTTTCTTCTTTTGTCTTAGAATTGCTATCTTTTGTTCGAAGTTTTCACATTTTACAACTGTAATTTTTGCTTCTTTGATTCTAACTTTGTACGCTTCTTCCACCTTAATTGCCATTCCTATCTCCTTTTGTATAAAATTCGAAACTTTTTCTTTTAAATCCTGCGTTCCAGTCTGTTCTTCGTCAAAATCTTTTCCTTTAATTACAATATTGTTTCTCCTTTTTTCTTTCTCTTGCTTCTCTAGTTTACTTTCGATGCTGTTAATCTTCCTTTCAAGTTCTCCTTTTTCTTTCTGCCAAACTTTTGCTTTTTCTTCCCATTCCATTTTTACCTTATGTAGTTCTTCTTTCATCTCCGTAAATTCATTTTTCATCTCCGTCAGTTTTTTACTGAAATCACTTTTTATCTCCTCTTTTATTTCCTCCAGTTTTTTCACAATCGCTTCCATTTCTTCTACTTCTTCTTTTGTCCAGTTTTTTTCCGCGGTCTTCTCTATTTTTTGTTTTTGAGGGTTTCTTTCTACTTTCGTGCTTATTTTAAAAGCTTTTATGTTCTCCAGCTCCCACTTTTCGAAGTCTTCCGGGTCTTCGTTTTCTCTTTTCCGCTTTACCAGTTCTTTTTCACTTTGCACACTATTCGCCCTTGCTCTACCGCTTGCTTTAATCACTTTATTGTTCATATGGTTTTCGGTTTAGGTTACCTACACGTATTAATTACACTCGCGAATCTATTTTCCGGTATTTGGAATCATCTAACCTTCAATTTCACGCTCGCTTCGATAGCTTTTTACTCGTGTGCGTATATAAGTTTCGCGGCGTTTCTTCTGTCTTTTCACTCGTGTGTGTTTTAAATTTTGCGGGCGGTTTTCACTTTTAAAAGTTGGCTATCTGTAAATACCGTCTCGCTCGCGTCCGCGTTATCGTCTACTGCGTTAACCGATATTCGCCTTTGCGTTATCAACGCTCTCCGCTTTTCCTTCGATTTTCCTACTTTTCTTCGCTTTAAACGATCTAATTTAACTTTCAGTAGTTGGAACGTTCACGAAACTACTTAATTCTGCTTCCTAGCTTTTTACTCGTGTGCGTATATGAGTTTCGCGGCGTTTCTGCTGTCTTTTCACTCACGTGTATTTTTAAATTTCGCGGGCGATTTTCGCTTTTAAAAGTTGGCACTACTTGCTGGCGCTCCGCGTTTTGTTTATCGCGTTAACCGATGTTCGCCTTTGCGTTATCAACGCTTTCCGATTCTCTTACAATTTTCCAGCTTTCCCTCGCTTTAAACGAACTGATTTAATTTTCAGTACTTAGCACGTTCGCGAAACTACCTTGCTCTGCTTCTTGATCCCTTTTCGCTTTACTTGCACTATCACAATCTAGCAAATTTTCACTGTTTACACTGACACAGGTAATCTCATACATTTATATTTATAAAAAAACCCTCATTCGCTGGAAAGTATTGGGGTAGATGTGGGCATCCGTGATTTTTACAGCTGCTCGAACAGTACAAGAAGATTTATCTATTTTGTATGCCTCTTCGATATCTTTCCAAGAAACTTTCTTGCCCTCCACGTAAAAATCCTTTGATAGGAGATTATTCCGTACGCTTTTTATCAAGTGCGGTACGTCATATATTGCAAAAATTTTTGCGTCGCAAACAAAAAAATACGGCTGTTCTGCAGTAACTCCTAGATTTAAAAATGCAGCTCTATTTGTAGCAGCTTGGTCACTAGTAACAGCACGCACTTTAAGTCCTATTCTTTGTAACTCTTCGATGTTTTTAATAATGAGGGAAGATAGCTCTCCATGTTTAATGGTACCTGAAGAAACATAAAAGCTGACAGGAATCTTCCATTTGTGAATAAGTCCTCTTGCCATAAACACTAGTGCATGACTAGCGATTTTGCTTTTCCGTCCAAGATGCCCTAAATCTTCGAAACCTTCAATCATATCTTGGCGTGGATTATATTCTAGACCTTTCTTTAAATGCATTTCGTCAAGTAATACGACACACTGTTTTTCATCATCGGTCATGATGTTAACTTTAACAGCCAGTTTTTTCATTAGTTCCGTACTGGTGCCAGTGTTAAGTTGGTTTAACCTTAACCATGAAACTATTGTAGATTTGGAGGGCATAGTAAATTTCAATTTTTCTCTCATAAAAAAGTAGAGGGCTGGAGATTTGTGGTACATATTTAAGGTCAATTCTTTTTCAGCTTCTGTCCAAGGTTGTTTAGATTTGTGAGAAAGTTGCATATTTACAAAGACGCGAACAGTTTTTGGTTTCAAGCCCAATGTATCTAAATTAGCCCCCTTTCGTGCACATTGCTTCTTCATACGGTAAATTTGTGAATTTTTTGCCGCCACTTGTCTTCGCAGTTTTGCAATTTTTTGATGTAGCACAGCAGAACTACGGCGCTTTCTTGTTTTGGTAGGTGTTGGCATTTCTAACATGGCCTGTTGAAATATGGTTTTTAAAAATAAAACATACTAATAACAGAAAAGATTTTCATGCTGTAGGCTCCATTAAAATGCTTTACAAGCTCATTGTTTTGCCTACATATTTCTACACAATTTATCAGAGAATTCAAAACGTCAATAATTTTTCTGTATTTAATGAAACTGCCAACTTTTGTTCATTTTGTGTTATTGAATAAAAACGCCTAAAGAAGTGAAAATTGATCACCCTGTATACTTACTGCTTGGGATTTAGTTTTGATTTAATTAATAAAACTTGAAAAGAAATTTTAACTAATTATACCTTATTTAATTAGTACCTACACAAAGATCGAGCAACAAATTTGGGGAAACTATAAGATTTAAGCCCCTATAATCGGACATCGTGTTAACCTACTATCGATGGAAAATTTAAAAATGTTATTATACAGTGTGGTGATAAAGTTCCACACAAAATTAATAATTTTGTTATTTAATGTTTTTTGGGAAAACCCTGACACGTCAATTTTATTCTTTAAAAAGTGGACATGGCACCGTCCCTAGACTTTCCCATACTGGAAATTGTTCATATTTTCTTTTGCATTTAACAGTATAGTTATTTTCCTCAAAACGGCTGCTTGAGCGCTATCGTAAAACCCCGCCTCCTAACATGGTTAGGTGAAATTTTGGAAGTCCCTGAAAATCATATTTTGTATGGCATAAGAATTCGATCTTTTTATTTTCTGATTCTTTGAAGCAAAATAGTAACGACAATTAGAATAAACAATTAATTTTTCAAAAATAGAAGGGGAGGGAGGCTTTTGTTTTTGCGTTATAACGTCATTATAAATTTTTTCAAATGGAAATCCCATTTTCCCCCCTTATGTTGATAGATCTTGCCAGTTAAATGGTGATATAAAAAATTAGTACCCCACATAACAATTTTTTGAGAAAAATACACATAAAGTTAAAAAAATTCAGAATTTTTTTAAATTAAAAATAACGCACCACATCTGTTTCCTTAGAAACGTTAAATTGTTGACTTTGACACATTTGTGAAACAGTGGTAAATGTTTTAAAATCAAAATTAGGTAGTTTTTGTCATAGCTCTTATTTTCATTAAAAATAAATTCTGAATTGTTTGAACTTCATGTGTATTTTTCTCAAAACAATTGTTACCTACGAGGGGCACTAATTTTTTTACATCATCATTTAACTGGTGAGGAGATCTATCAAAATAAGGGGGAAAATTGAGTCTTTTTAAAAAATAAAATGACGTGTTTCGGGGTTTTCCCAAAAAACATTAAATAAGAAAATAATGAATTTTGTGCGGGACGTTATCACCACACTGTATACAGAACGGGCATTTTTAAAGGAACTAACCTGTATCATAGACGAATCCGGTATGGTATCTGCATCTAATTGCATAGGCGAAGCAATATGATCTTCATCCAAATGAAAAGAGCCCGAGCAAGACGTCGCTTTACCATAGACCCTTGGCATGATCTCTTTTTTAAATGCGAGTTCTTTGGGCGACACTGGCGATGTTGCGTGGTCAGGTTGCATGGCAGTTTTGTAATTTAAGGGAACAGCATTATGACTCAGCCTATTTTTTCTTGAATTCATAAACTGCTTTTCGGAAAAATGCATGGCACACACAGTTCTTTCACGTAATTGTTCTTCAGATAACGTGAAAAGCTGTGGATTGCCACAATTAATCAACCACAAATCGCGTCTTTCTTTTTCTATAGGAAAACGAAAAAAGCTCAAATCGCAGTCGGTTCTGCGATTTCGCTTACATTCAAAATATACGCGCGAATTAACCATGATTAAGATTAAGCGTTCGAGTGATCAATTTCGGAAAAGGAAACGTCAAAAGAGTATACGACAACACTGAAGACAAACTTCAGCACAACTGAATGTGAATTTCCAGAAGAAATTCTTATAAGCTGTCCTGTTAATTAGCCTAAGGAATGGGACACGTCTTATCAGGAAAGCACATCAGTAAGGAACGATGCTAATGAAGAATTAATCGAAAGTAGGTAACGACCTATGACTATTGACTTATTTACGATAGAACTGACCGAAAAACCTATTTTCATAAAACGTAAAACATTTGCCAAACTTTAATATTTGTGGAAAAAATATCAAATAAAAGTCACTAATAATAACTTTTGAGCATATGATTAAACTTTGAGTAGTTAGTAGCTTATTATTTCTTATTGCAGTATGTTTACAAAGTTTTCACTGCAAATTGTCTTTTGTTTTGTTACATAGCAACCAGAGCACACTATTCATTTGTTTTTACAACTAACACAGTCAAGGCACACTAGATTAAAAAGTGTTTTATAAAATATTTTAAAAGTTTGTGAAAATAAGTATGTGAAACCATACATGAATGAAAAGGGAAAAAATAAGCTTTTCAATGATGCAAAATTTTGATATCCATTCCATTTAAAAAAATGTAAGTTTGGGCTGTACCTCGAAAATTACGAATCAGAAAAATATTAAAGTAGGCCTATTCTGTAGAGCCTACAATTCCCTACAAGCTCTTTTTTGAAAATTGAAATTATATGAAATAATAAAAAAGTTATGCATGGTTGAAAAAATCGACCAGTTTCAGTTTTTCGATTATAACAAGTAGGCTATGCGTTTTTTTCGGAAAAACAGAAGTGTCAATAAATTGGCCTCATAAATGTGCACCTTTTTCCCCATTTGACCGAAGTTGTATCTCTTACCGTTTCCGAGATGCCAATGGTGGCACCTCGAAAATTACTCCACTCTGTATAAAATCTTGTGTATATTTTGAGCGCAAAATCAAATTGCCAATTTCGCTCTTATACAAATAGCTGTTAAAATCATAACTCTGTAACTTCCTTGCAATCTGGCAACGCTGAGACGCGTTCTTGGGAAAAATGCGACAGGGATCTGTAAATGCGTCCCCGACCGTAGCCGTGAACGAGTTCATTAGTACTGGCGGCGGCTGCTTGAGGGCCAGGCAAGAACTGAGGAGCTTTTAAATAATACGCTAATAACCCATAAGGCTGTCCTTCTTCCCCTATCTATATTCTTTGGTATAATATAATTAAAAAGGTATTCACAAATCTACAAGGTGAAAAATAAGTGGAAATATAATTATGAAGTAATACAAGTATACAGTCATTGAAGAGATTATGGAATATGGTTTAATTAGATACAAGTAAGAAGAAAATAATAATATTTAAATGGAATTGGATTATTTAACACATACAAGGAATAATTTATATTAATTACTGGATTTGGTGATTGTACGGAAGAAGAGTCGATCATTTGAAGGGAGTTGCCGATGTAACTGATTGATTTGGATTGTTCTATTTGGTTGATTACTACAAAGTAGGAGCTGGGGAAAATAGAAGATTAGTTTGGGTACCATCTGTTAGTGGGAACTTACCAGGAAGCTGTTAGGTTGACAGTAGCATACAAGAGTGTAAGGAACAGGACCATATCTGCCAGCAGCCAAAGTTATAACAGGTTGGAGTTTGTTGGACGGTTGGAGGAGCATCGAGGCCGGTCTGTCAATAAGTTGAGTTGTGAACGTCAGGAGCAGTAGTGTTTTGAGGTGACTAGCAGTGAAAATAAGAGGAATTCAGGTTGGTTTTAATTAGTTCTATAGAAGAATATTGAATAAAAACAATTGAATGAGTGAAATAAATATAACACAGTACTTACTTTAGTGAATTGAGTCATTGATTTGTGAGTAGCACGGCCTGCTGAATTGTGTGACAAACGTCACTTTATACAGCCTGGGCATATGTGAACTTTTGCGATTCTCCTCAGAGCGCTGCATACCCACGAGCGGGAATTTCAAATTTGCAATGTTACCATGTTGACTACGATGCAAATATTTAATTAAACTAGCAGACGTTAGTTAAAATTTGACAATAATAACATAACCCTCCCGTGCCCGTCTTACGTTTGGTTTTCTATTGTGTTTTTTGAACAATTTCCTGTTAATTTCCTCGTTATTTTCTTAGTTACATTATATACGTTCACAGTTCAATTTGTTGATTAAGTTATTTGTTTTTAGTGTTCCCGATTTGATTTGGAGTTGTTGAAACGAGAAGCGGTTCTGCATACTGTACGTATAAAAGATGTTGTATTGCAATATGAGATTATACAAATTGGGGAAGATACTATCATAAATGTCCCTCAAATCAAGTTTTATGAAAGAAATGAAAAAAATTATGGTACTGACTACTGATCCTTCAAACAACGTACCTGGTAACAATTTCTATTTTCATTTAAATACAGTTAACAGGGAAAACTGCAAGAAAGAAGTTATTTTATTTGTAGTTTGTATTTTGAGAAACTTGTTTGCGAGTAACTTCTGGGCAAAGAGTATTAAGCACACTGTAGTGCCTGCAGTTTCTTTGGTACATTTTTAATTACTACATTTACAGATGGGTATCCAATAAAACCAAGAATTTTTACATTTTGATTTTTAAAATCTTACAACAGTGATTACACATAGACTACAACCTTACAATAGCATACAGAATAAAATACTTCATTACTATTACCACCTAGTAACATCTTCCAAATTTATAAGAATAATACGATTATCTGCATATCACATTCTATTTTAGGGTGAATCTGTGACCTATCCAAAAAATTCCTGCCAGAAAATATTACTTTGTCTTCAACTACGAATTCTTGGAGCTCAAAACCTCTCTCAAGAACAATATTAAAACTGTAATCTCTAAGATGTATTACTTACACGGTGCTGTAAATAGATTACACCATTCGTATTTACATTAAATTCAAAACAATAGGTCCTTATTTTACTGATACTGCATTTGAAAAATCATTGTTAAAACACGTATTTTTCTTGACAGCCGCTGTCTGTCATTTAAATGTCATCGTGGGTATGTAGCGCCAAAACGGCATTTTATCAGAAATGAAAACAACAAAGAATTTCAAAAAAATGCCCAGGCCGTATAAACTGACGTTCGTCACACAATTTAGCAGGCCGTGGTGAGTAGAAAGAATATTTGTCATTTTTGGTTTGATTATTGTTTGATAGTTGGTTAAAGTCAAACTGACATTTAGTAGCAGTCAATAATTAAGTCATTATAAAATTAGAATATCAAAGTACAGACAACTAGATTAACAAACCACCCCTGTTAAGAGTCTCAAATGCATTACATTTATTAGACAGAATAATATATACAATTTCAAATTAAATCAATCAATTTGAAAGAAAATAGTAGATTTAATATTCATAATTAAATAAAAGTCGTCTCAACGTTATAAGCTTTTACATAATTAAGAAGCAACTAATTGTGGGGCTTGTAAAAATACAATAAGCCAAGCAACCATTCCATATTTATGGTTGCCCAACGTGGTGCTGCCATTCCACTACATATTTATTGGTCGCCCAACATGGTGCTGCCATTCCATTACAGTACATTTGCATTAATTCATGCACATTTTTTCTTTTGTTGATATCTCATGAACGGAAAGGAATGGACCTAAAGTGTATATGAAGTTTTTTGTTCAGAACCACCTCTAGAACACATGATGTAAGTTTGTCGGTTACCTCAGGAAACACCCTGCATAGTAATATAGCATGATCATAAAATCTTTGGATCATGGTTGCTGTGGAATTTAAAAGACATCTATGAAATTATTTATTTTTTCTATAGCACATGTTAAAGTGTGCTTTTATCAACTCAAAACAAAAGGTCAAGTTTTACTTTAACAGCAAGGGTAGATAAAGTAGCACTTTAACATCAAGGATAGATAAAGTAATTTAATTTTCTAACTTTTGTTTAAATTAAATATGACAGCTTCGTATTATCGTAGCAACCCAATCTAGCTACTGACATTTTGAAATGTCATTATTTCTTTTGAAATTGTTAAAGTTCTTGCTATAGAAAAAAATATTGTATTATACACGACGATAAAGTTATTTCTATCCACTCTTGAATCATTACCGTCTCGACTTCGTCTCGACGTTAAACGATTCACTCGTCGATAAAATTTAACTTTATCGTCTTGTATAATAAATTACTATTCTATTATTTTTGTAATTAAATTTACTTGACTTCTTTCGAAAGTGAGTCGATTGTAATTAAAAATGTTTCAAAAAGAATGTAAAACTTTTATCATAAAATCACATTATCAGAAAAAAAATTGCGGTTATTAAAACGTTTTTTTCTTTGAAAATTTACTTTTATTACAAGTTTGATAGATGCCAATGACTTTTTGATCATCTATAAGCATATAAAACACTGCTGGAGCCTGTTGTTTGAAAATATCACAATTTGTGATATAATCATAGAGTAAAAATAGTAACAAGTTCAGCCTTACGGAATAAAGCGTCACGACAGAGGCTTGTCTGGTACACAGGCGGCTCCAGGATGGCTAGAAGATCTGGTACTGGCATTTATGACTTTAGGCCAAGGGTCAAGCTCACCGTTGCCCTTGGCAAATACACCATCATATTCCAGGTAGAGATATTTGCTATCTTACAGGCAGCACTGCAAGCACTATGTTCACTCAGGATCAACTCTAGGTTGTTTCTAGAATGTTTGAATTGAATAAATTCGGTACAAAAAACTAGGTCAAACTACTATGGGTACCAGGCCATAGTGAAATAGAGGGTAACGAAGAAGCAGATGCTCTACCCGCATGGGGTTCTAATGAGTCACTCATCAGCCCTGAGCCAGCTTTAGGAATTGGGGTACGAACGTCTCGCTGCTCCCTAACCGTTTCGCCCCCGAAGTTTTATGTCGAACTTTAGGCAGCTTCCGAATTTCTGCAACCGTTTTTTATTATTATTTTTTAAAAAAAATTTTGTTTGTGTTTTAATTTTGGTTTTTTTAAATTTTTATTGGTTTTTGTTTGTTGGTGTTTGTGTTTTAATTTTAGAGTTTTTAGTAGATACATATAAAGAGAGAAAAATCTTTTAACATCTATATTCCGACGTGCAACCGGAATAAATTCAAAATTCAAAGTTGTACGCAATCCCACGAAAGTAATAAAAAACTTGACGATTTTCAAAATCTTCGACGATTCTTTTCACACGAGCTGATATTGCGACATAGTTTTTATTCTTGGATTAAAAAATACAAAAAAACGGTTGTAGAAATCCTACTAGCTACCTCTTCGTGGTGCAACTGGAAACAGCTGAACCTGGCTAAAGCTAGAGGTAAAACTTCGGGGGCGAAACGTCCATAAACCTTAGAAATTACCCTTGCCATTGTAAAAATACAGGTTTAGCACTGACTAAATAACCTATCGAGTGCCAACTAGGTTTCGATACCAAGGCTACGTCAGGCGGAACTCCTTATTGGGAAAATGTCGCTTGGTAACACCGTCATTCTCCTGTCAATGAGCAGGAAAAATATCAGGATCGTGACTGGCAATGATTAGAACATGTTCACCTGTAGGCAGTGCCAATTGGAGAAAGAAACCTCAATTCATATTTTATGTCAATGTGTAGCTCTCCTAGCACAGAGACATAAACATTTTGGGGCCGGACTGGTGGAACCACAGGCAATAAACGTTCCTATGGGTAGAACTCTTTCCTTTGTGTTGGAATCCGGCCCCTTCGAATGAGACCCATAGCAATTTAGGTGGGAAGCATAATGGACCAATAGGTCTCAGTGCAGCTAACAACTAGCGTCACCAGAAGAAAAAAGCGTAACGACTGTTAAATGAGTTGCCTATATACATTATTGCAAAATTATTCTAATTATTATGAATTAAACGTGAATAGGAGCTGTAGATACATCAATTTATCTTATTTGAGGTTAATGTGCACCAAAGAATTTTGTCCCTGTTGTCAAATTGTAAGATCATGACAAGTCCATATTTCATGCTATAAATTTGCTATGAGGTAGGTTGAAATAGGGTGCCTTGATGTCAATTTGACGTATTTGTCTTTTAACAGAATACGGACAGATTGTTATCCCCTCTCACTCTTAAGTACTTTAAAGTCCACGTTTGATCAGTAGAGTTAAGCAACGCCCTTTCTGGTCAGAACTTGGATAGGAGTTCCACAACTGCTTCTCTCGGTGCCTCGTGGTACGGCTGCCACGGAAATAGTTGGTCCCGGATGTCATAATAACATCATGACAGTCATTAGTGGGGTTGGAAGTCCCCATAAATGCACAGCGACGCCTATACGAGCCCTGTCCCATAAGTGTTGGCCCAGTCATAAAAAAATGCATTTCTTATACTTGTACTCAACTGGAGAAGCTGCATCCATTCGCATTATGATTTTTTACATTTATACTTACTGTCTTATCTCTTCTTATATAAATTGCAACATTTGTAGCAATTGTTAGAGAAACTCGCTGAATATTTAAAGATGTATACCTACTCGTACTTGGTGTAATTTAACGCACAAATCATAATCATATTACCTTCGAGTTACGAAACAATTGAAAGTATTTGACAACTTGCAGTAGTTATTTCTCTTCTCAGAATATTAATAAAGTGAATTTGCTCGAGATTTGTTGTTACAATGGTGCGAGGTAAGCCTATTACTGACGATGTGCGTAAAATAATCGTTTCCTTGTCGCAATCGGGAAAATCTGCATCTGAAATCGGAAAAATTGTCGGTTTGTCAAGATATACAATTCGCAACATCATTAAGCTATTTAAAACAACCAAATCTGTTGCACAAAAGCTTATTCCTGGAAGGAAATCTGGCGTTACTGATATTAACCGAAGAGCCTTACGTCGAATTATACAACAAAATCGGCGTTTTAATTTTCATGAATTAAGTATTTTGTGGAGTCAAGCAACAGCAAAACAATTTTCAAAGTCCACTTGCAACCGAACAGTAATAAAAATGGGTTACAGGATCTGCAAAGTAAATCTAATTGCATTTTTGTTTCTGTAGAATCACGTCACATCAATTTTCAAGCAAAAGAGAAACCTTTGCTTACTAAAAAGCAAAAGAGGGATAGGTTACGTTGGACAAAAGATCACATTAATTGGACCCCAGTCCAATGGGCCTCAGTACATTGGAGTGATGAGGCACGATTTGGAGTTTGTACAGGTGATAGTCGGAGTAGGATTATACGATCCAAAGAAGAGGCGTTTCATCCTGATTGTTTGAAAAAAAAAGTTAAGTTCCCTGCTTCCGTAATGGTTTGGGGGTCGATGTCGTCCAGTGGAGTAGATAAACTACACTTTGTAGAAGGGATTGTAAATGCTGCAAAGTATATTGAGATCCTGGAAGATAAGCTAAAACCTGAATTTGATGAAGCCAGGCGAGCGGGAATCGAATTTATTTTCCAGCAGGACGGTGCAGCCTGTCACACGGCCAAAAAAGTGAAAAGTTGGTTTTTGGAAAGAGAAATTTCACTACTAAAATGGGTTTCTAGCAGCCCAGATCTGTCCCTTATAGACACTATGGCATATCATGAAAAACAAACTTCGTGTGCAACGTGCAAGGACTGTATCAGAGTTGCGTTCTCGCCTCCAAAATATCTGGAATAATTTTACAGTAGCTGAATGCCAGAAGTTGGGGAAACCATGCCCCGTCGGATAAAAGCAGTTATAGAAAAGAAGGGGGACGTTACACAGTGGTAACTGTAAGAACCAAGTATTAGCCATATAAAAGCATAATAATAATCAAAGAGCGATTAATCACAAATTGTTAGTTTCTTATATTATATGTAGTTGGTGTAGATCAGTTATTTCCTGTATTTAAGGCATTAAGTTATAATTCAATGGAAATAAATTAGTACGTGTTTTGATTTTTTGCTTAAATAAGTAATTTCAATAATTTTATGCAACTGGGACAACACTTATGGAACAGGGCTCGTAATTGGCTGTTGGCTGAGTGCCAAATAAATAAATAAAAATAAATAAATAAAGTGAGCGGAGACAACGATCTGTCCGTACCCTGGGAAAGGACAAATACGTCAAATTGACCTCAAGGCTCCCTAGGTAGAAATATATACCAGTTTGACAGTGGGAATATCAAGTAAATAGATTATACTCGCATATAGTTTTTATAATTTGCACAACAAAGCATTTAGATTTGCTGATCCGACAACACTATTGAATTAGCAAGTTAGAAATCTGTAAACTGATCTGGTTCCCAACATATTTAATTTGTAAATCATTGGATAGGTGGCTACAACTAACGATCTCTAGGAGACGACCGTTTATCGGCTAAAATTGCTGTGGCCGAGCCTCTTGTCATTATTTACTGTATGCTATAGTGTACATTAATTAATATTCCATTGTTGTTTTATAAATGCCACACAAAAAGTTTATGAACATTAATTAATAAAAATTTTTTTATAGAAACTTTGATTTAGACTATTTTTGTAATTCTGCGCAATTTTAAATTGTTAATAACTTTTCGATAAAACTTTTACGCATATATTTCGTGTCACAGTAAAATTATTTAAAGCAGGGCCGTAGCCAGGGGTACGCTAGGGCAGACCGAGCCTGCCCTAGAAAATTTTGAGCCTGCCCTAGCCACTAGCCAGAGCTTGCTAAGGATGTCCCAATTTCTACGCTTAATTATTGGGCTACCCTCGTTCGACAAAATAATTTGATTGACATAATGGCAGAAATGGTCTCTCAAAGCATCGGTAACGATATCGGCAATGCTGATGTTCTGCATCGTTTAGTATTTTAGAAGATTGCACATACAATGAGAATAATCAAGAAAACATTGCAATGGGACTTAGAAGCGTTATCGGCGGGAAAGCGAAAGAGTATATTTTAACGATAAATACTGGCACTAATTTGGACGTTGGAACATTTACAGGCTTAACCTTAAAAGTGCTTCACGAGTATGGCTTAGATACTTCTAAAATTTTAAGTCAGTGTTATGATGGAGCAGCTGTTATGAGTGGACAAAAAGGAGGAGTGCATGCATTATTCTAAAACCGTCTGAACAGAATAATACCTTTACGCATTGTTGCAATCATTGATTGCACCAGGTATTTGTGAAAGCTATAAAATAAAATATCAGCAATTAAACAGTATTTCGATTAATGCTCTATACTATACATGTTTCTTAAAAAAGGAAGTATTTTGAAGTTTTACGATGGACAAGCACTGTGTCGTTTGGAACAGCATTGGAGCGGTTATTTGGACGTTACTCGTATAGTTTTCAATAATTGGATGTTACTCGTAGTTTTCAATAATTATGGAAAAATAATCCAATCACTAAAAAAATATCAAAGAGCAGAGATGTAGATGGTGACTATGTTGTAAAAAGTATGGTTTGCTCAAAATTGTTTAGTCTAAAGGTTGTCGATTTTGCATGGTGTTCATGAAAAAATGTGGTGATAAAGTGATAAATTACTTCAGACGCACAAAGCCAGTTTGAAAAACTCTGTAGTTGTCATAACCTCGGTAGCGGATTCCCTTACCTCCTACAGAAATGACCTTGTTTTAAAAAAAATCAACACCGATTTCAATGGAAGATGATATTTCCACAAAAAGACAAACACTGGATGTCATCTTGAGCGAAACGAGAAGATTTGTAGAAAACGATAAGCTCCTAATTATAGTTTTCAGTGTCGAAGAAGAAAACATTGATTTAGAGAAAGTCAAATTTTTGCAAACTTTAAGTATAAAACTTCTTTTCTCAGAAGAGATTAAAGTGGTTAACAAATTTATACAAATCCAAATCATTTTTCAGCAACGAGTTGCCCTGATTTAAAGATTATAAAAATAGCCCTTTTTACAGGCTAATATAATTTAAAATAAATATTTTTAACGCAATTACAAAGTAGATATGGAAGTTACAGGGCAGTAAGGTGAGACATGAAACAAACTGTATATTAAAAAGACGATTTCTTACAAACGGTAACAGCAAATGAGCTAGCCTGTAAAACCCATGAAATATGGACATACTGTATTTTGGATCGTGATAATTGGACATCCACATCACATATAGTATTCCTCTCATAAGCTGTTTTTCGTGAAAAGTATTTTCTTACATAGGATACTTTCAAAAAGTAACTTATTAAAAAAAATCCAAAAATTATCAATAACAGATATTTAGCACCATTTCCATACTTTTGCCCGACTGTAAACTCTGCAAAAAAAAACAATTACTTCAAAATAAATTTTTTATTCACATAACTTACGCCTATTTACAATAACAGTTGCATCTCGATACTCAACAAACTTTAACTGGATTGGGTGGGCTACGGATAATACAAATTCCTATGCTGTTTGGAACGCCTACTTATTTGTACTTCAAATCAGATATCATCAGCACACCACACACGAAATTAAATCTACTTAAGCTACCAAAACCTGACCAGAAAACTCCATTTTGGTATTTCCTAATAATTTAATCAATAGTTTACATTAATTTCCAATAATTATAAGTAAATGCCTGTGAAGTGCCTGTCGGCGAATTTTAAACATCCTAAGTTATTGCATTCACTAATGGGATTTTATCAATTTGGAAGTATATTTGAGCATTACAATTATTTTAGGGTGCGGTATAGTCTAAAGGCGCAAAAACTGGCTGCAGCCAACGATACTGTACAATGTAGAATTTTACGTCTTGTGTCGTCTTTACGAACTAATACCACAGGGGAAGCAGCTGACATGGCACTTAAAACCTGTAGTTTGGATAACCTGCGAGGATCTCTTTCTTCCTGCAATGAGTGTTTGCCTTAATAACAATCAATACGTTTTGAATTATGAACACATAATAACTTATGCATTAATTTGTGCGGACTGTGACCTTTGCTCCTTTTTAACACTGCTAAAATCAATTAAGTATTCATAGACAAAGTCCACTTGGAATATAAGAAAAATCATAATTTTCTTAAAAGTTCATAGAAACTGATTTATACCGACTCTTAATTTAATTAACAATGATTAGAACCTACCTGATATTTTACACAGTTATCAAACTGCCAGGAGGCAGTATAGAGACCCGTGCACAATAAAGAAATAACACCTAATGGGGTGCAAAGTAAAGGCTTGTCTGGCCAAATGAGACCTGCAAATATCATTGTTAGTTAGGCGTGATTACAGCTAAACACAAATTTACCTGTAACAAGAGCTCCTAGACCAGAAAGAACGGCAGTTTTATGCAAACAATTTCCTACATAAATCCAGCGTGCTGTCTCTTCACCCAGCTGTGTAGGTTCGATAACAATTATGCTACACCCAGCATCTAAAGCTCGTTCGAGTTCTACGGCAAAATCTTGGTGTGCGAATTCACTGTCATATACCTCTCGGATCACAGCCACATTTGTCGAATAAAGTGGTCTGGAATTGCAGCTGAATTATGATAAATGTGTGATGCTACTACCTAAAACTTACCTGTCGCCGCCAGCATCCATAATTGATACACGTTCGAAAAATCACTCCTTTTTCGTTTCGTTTCGTTTGTAAATTGTGAACTGTATTTGCGACAACTGAATGTTGATGTTTGAGGTTATGTCATTGAATTATAATTGAGAATTCTCGTTTCATAAATTAATTATTTCTGTTTTATCGGCGTTCCCAAATACCAGAAGTGAGTACTGTACAATCAGAATTTTGCTGCATGCAGTTCTTGTTATAGAAAAGGCAAGGAGCCAGTTTATGCACGTCATCAACAAGCCATGATGTCACATATTTATTCCGTTTACGCTAGGTTTAAAAACGACTTAAATAAACCACAATGGTATGCAACCCACCAAACAGTATTCAACCCACTAACCAGTATGCAACCCAACAAACAGTATTCACCCATCAAACAGTAAAATTTACAAATTGCAATTATTATTGTGCATCAGATTACAACGTGATTATTATTTATTTAAATTGATCTAATTTATGAATTGATTACAATAACTTAAAACGAACATTGACAAAACAGTAAAAATGTAAATTTATTTCAATACACTTGAAACTCAGCAAACTAATTATCTACAATATAATATAATAATTAATCGCTATCACAAGTGTCATCAGATTCTTCGTCGTTGACTTCTATTATTATTGGGGCAATGTCTTCTACATCAAAACCCACTTCCCTGTCCCACCACTTCTGTATAATGCCCTCTGCATGTGTAACGCAATTTGACCACGTTTCAGCTGTTACTTTACTTAACGCTTCTTGCCACATATTTAGGGTTTTTTCTATGCCGTACCCAGCTTCACCTATATGTTTATTATAATAGGTTTTGGCAATCCCCCACACATTTTCTATGGGGTTGAAAATGCAATGGTAGGGAGGAAGTCTGAGCACAGTATGTCCATACTGTTCCGCAAGGTTGTCTGCGACATACGTTTTTGGAGGTTTGTGCCTGAAAAAAATTTGTTAGTACTTGAGCACACAGAATTCACTTAATATACTTACTGTGCAACCAACTGCAATAATTCCATTTTTAACACATTCCCCTCAATATTCACTGACCGGCTTGTTAACCAATCAATAATGTCTTGTTTTTTCCAACTAGCATTGGGCGTTTTATCGGCCAATGTGCTATGATAACTTGCGTTATCCATAACAATAATTGAGGGCAAGGCATTTGCAACTCTCTATAATAAATAAAACACTATAATGTAATAATACAATAATTATACGTTGTTTAACAAACCTCTTGTACAGCAGCTCCATTGTCGCGTTCTCGCTCAAAATAGCTTAGTAGGGAGGCTATAAGCGGTTTTGACTGCTTACATAGGGCTTTCGGCATTATTTCCACCGCACAAAACACGTAAACGCAATAAATAACTTTAACTAACTATGAAAAAGCGCAACTAACAATCCACGTACGATCTCAATTAGTTAGGTTAGAAACACAAAACAATAACTAAATACTATGTAAACCAAATACGATTTCACACCAACCTAAGAGCGGAAAATTTGGCAATAAAAATCAATTTGTTCGTTATAAATCGATAAAACTTCAAAATATTAACAGATTCATTAACTATATGGTTTTATTTTTAAAGTTGATACAAAAGTAATTCTTTTCGACGAATTATTTATAAAAACTAAATCTTATTTTTATTTATTTGGGGTTAGCGTTGAATGACCCTGCAAAAGTGCATTGATGACGTGCATAAACTGGCTCGTTGCCTTTCCTTTAGCTCGCTAATATCTATATATGATTACTATACCATCGAAAAGCTCAATCTTTATAGATGAAAATAAAGCACTTTTATTCCAAACACATAGTACCAAGTCAAAGTTGTTCGTTGTTAAATAAAGCCATGCAAAAAATCCTGTTTTTAATGAAATTATTAGTTAGAACTTTAGGAAATGCAACAGTAATAACAATTACTATTTAAATAATTGAATTTTACTTTTTGGTGTAATTATAGAAGGTCGTGAATAAAGTGAATTAGTGGATCCAAAAACAAATCAAATTTTTAGGACATTGTTCAGTGAATCTATCAACGATATTTGAGAGGACACCAAGAAAGAGAATAAAGGAAGTGTAGAGACACAACAACACTCAAGATAAACAGAGGCGCTTTCGATTTAGTGTTTGTATGTGCAGGAGTAACTTGCTCTAGTGTAGCTCGACGCAACTTAAAGTAGTTTTAAATGATACACATATAATCACTTCATCACATGACCACAGAATAGTTTCGATATTCTATGAAGTGACTTAACCTACTTTATGCTGTCATTTGTTGTAATTTACAGCACTAGGAGACCGTTAGATACTGGCGGCAAGAACGGTAGGCAGTTTCGTGTGTTTATCTTCTAAAAAAATAACAATTTCCCAAAATGTTAGGTTATTCATGTAAAAGTTCACCAAACAAATGTCAAACTAACCTAACTAATTAACGGAGCAGTTGTGGAACAGTAAAACCCCAACCATAAAGCAGATGCACGAGGAAAAGAGGGAAAGTAAAATTGAGCAGATCTGAAGCAAAATGTTCTTACAAACAATACGTGTTGTCATCTACCCCGAGTTGCACCTAGCAGCTCGTGTGTGCAAATCGAAAGCGCCTCAGCTCAATGAAATAATTAATTATAACCTCAAATTTATCTACTGCGATAAGCGCGAGAGATGTGTTCCAAAACTCAATCTAATAATATTTGGAATCTCAGAAGATAACAGTGAGGATGTAAAAAAATTGAAGGAGATATTTGTTAACCTTCCGGCAGGTGCGCTCACATTTATAACACGAGCAAAGCTGTACTGACCAGATGTCCTGCTGGTAGACAAAACAATAGAGGAATACCTAAAGTTTAATGCCCTTCGCTTGACTATTGTGCATGCAATTTGCGAAAATTCTCGACTGTTGTACTTTTTACAATAGCGCGGCCGCCTAAAGGTTAAAAAAGTAACAGAAATAATCGAGGTAGAAGTACTAGAACAAGAAATCAACTCAATAAATTAGACTAGGGGTGCGCAAGGAACGCGAAAGCAGACCAATAAAGGTTGGATTGTCAATAACAATGAAAAAAATAGAAATCTTGAAAAATCTAAAGAAATTGAGAGGTCAGAAAAATAAGGGCGAAGCAATCATGATTAAAGACAGGCTAATTATAAATGGGAAGGAGTGGACGCTGGAAGAGTTAGAGGAACAAAATAAAAGTGAAGATGAAGATAAAACAAATCAAGAAGAAGACAAAGAGAGTAAAAAAGAGGAAGATCGACTCACGAGGAAAATGGAAACTCAATCGGTGAGACAGCACATAAAGGAGCAATTTAAAAAAAATAAGTATTGGGTACAGACCATGCTAGCGCCCCACAAGGGGTAGAAAATAAGAAGGAATCAGAGACTGGAAATAACAAAGATAATAAGCCGGCAGTAAATGAAGAAGTAATAAAAAGAGACAGAAGAAATGTTCCAAACACAAAAAACTGCTAGACGCAAGAAACCGGATCGAAGACACGCTATGAAAAAGGACATAGAGAGAAAACGTTTACGGAAGAAAGTCGATCTGGAAACAACAATGTTAAGAGTAGAAAGCAAAAGGAAAAGAAAACAAGAAAAATAAAGAGAAATCGGAAATGAGACTCGGAATATGGAATGTGAAAACAATGCTAGAAGTGGGAAAAATGGAAGAAGTAGGTAAAGAAATAGAAAGATATAAAATAGGAATATTGGCATTGCAAGAAATAAGATGGGTAGGGGAAGGAAAAATAAAAAAGGAAAAATTTACAATGATGTATGGAGAAAAAACAAGGAAAGAATGAAACTGTGTTTATGGTAAATAGAGAAATGAAGGAAAAAGTGATAGAATTCAAGAAAATAAATGGCACAATATCGTACCTAAGAATAAAAAATCGCATAGCCTATATTACAGTAATAAATGTATATGCACCAACAGAATGGGATATCATAAAAAGGGAAGATATTAGAAACAGCAGAAAAAGTAATAGGTACAAAGTAATACAAACAAATAAGGAAGGAAGCATCAAGAGTAATGAGAAACAAAAAACAAGAGTGGATCGACGAGATGATGAAAGATATAGAAAAGCGTATATGAAAGCAACCACAACAAAAGAGGAAGACAAAGAGAAGAGAGGCGAAGATGAAGAAGAAAAAGAAATAGAAGTAGAAGAACCAACAGAAGAGGAAGTAAACGAAATAATTAAAAATCTCAGAAGAAGAAAAGCAGCAGGACCAGACAGTATATGTGGTGAAATGTTGAAAGAAGGAGGAGATGCCTGAAAAGTGGAGGTCTGGACTTATAATGCCAATACCAAAAACGGGAGACTTAATGCTAATCGAAAACTACAGAAGAATAATCCGGTTGAATTTAGTGTATAAGATACCAACATCACTAATACTAAAAAAATTCAATAGGTTTACAGCCAGTCTTATAAAGGCCACTAATCTGACATTAACTTTAATTCGCTGTTAAAATAAACAAAAGCGCATCAAAATTTGTTTACTAATGAATAAAATGTTATAAGCACTAATGTTTTGATGAGCTTTTGTTTATTTTAACAATGAATTAAAGTTAACGTCAGATTAGTGGTCTTTATAAGACCGGCCGTTACAGAGAAAAGAATAGGAGATTACCAGAACGGATTCAGGCAAGGAAGCTCAACAATAGACGCAACGCATACGGTGAAGCAAATAATTGAAAAATGCTATGAACAAGATATAGGGGTGAGGTAGTATTCATAGACTAAGCAGGCATTCGATACAGTAAAATAAGAATCGATCATAAGAGACTTGAGGAAAATGGGTATACCCAAAAAAACTGATTGGAATGATAATGATGACCATGGAAAGAGCAAAAGCAGAAGTACTAACACACGAAGGATTAACAGAATATATAAAGGAGTACGACAAGGAGATGGACTATCGGCGACTCTGTTCAACATTGCAATAGAGGGAATAATGAAAGAATGCGACATTAAAGCAACAATAATAGTGAAATCCATACAAGTTGTACCGTATGCGGATGATATAGCATTGATAGCAAAGGATAGGAAAAGTCTGGAAGAAACAATGGAGACGATTAGTAGAAAAGCAAAAGAGAGAGGTTTAGAAATAAACCAAGAGAAAACCAAGTATATGAAAATTACAAGAAAAGAGGAAAGAGATGACAACAGAGTAATAAAAAAAGGAAAATATAACATAGAGGAAGTCGAAAGTTATAAATACTTAGGGACAATTATAAATAAGAAGAACAGCAGAAGTGAGGAGATAGAACAGAAGATACAGTCGGGTTATAAAACATACTATGGACATAAGCATAAGCAAGAAGATGAAACTAAGGGTATACAGAACAGTGATAAGACCGGTGGTGAACTATGCGGCGGAAAATATGTGTCTTACAAGAAAAGATGAAGAGAAACTGAAGGTCTTCGAGAGGAAAATGAGAAAGGTATTTGGAGGAAAGAAGTTAAACGAGGAACAATATAAAAGGCTAACAAATAGTGAGGTGGAAGAAATATTAGAAAACGAGAATATAGTCAGAGTAATAAAAGCCCAAAGAATAAGTTGGTACGGGCATATAAACCGGATGAGTGAGGAGAAAATAGTAAAAAGGATGACAAAATTTAAACCACACATGCGACCGAGGGGGAGACCTAAAGTGCGATGGGAGGAGCAAGTAGGAGAAGATATAAAAAGAATGAGAATAAGAAAATGGCGAGCTAAGATGAGGAACAGCAGAGAATGGAAAAAATTGTTAAAGAAGCAACAAGACACAACAACCTATAAAGACAGACAGGAAATTAAGTGAATGTAGTGAGTGAAGTATAGTGCAGTGACGCACCGCCAACATTAAAACAGTCTAAAGAACCCTTAGGGGCGGCTTTAATTCCTATAGGAATGTACATCCTTCTATTAAATTATTAAATATGCTATCTAAAACAATGGTTCAATATGCCCACAATTTTTACCAACAATCACATGCAATTATCTTTGCAAGTGCCCAAGCAGAAGTGCAGAAGCTACTTGCTTCTCAGGCAGCTGAATCCAATACTCAATTATGTGTACCTACGATTTTCTTCAGGACTTCGTTTAATCAAAAACAAAAACTAAAATCACAGATACCAAGTGAGGTTGACCAATCAATCAAACAAATAAAACGAAAGTCATTGCCTACTAGTTTTGTGGCAGATTTAATTTCACATTATTAAAAGCTCTCTTTTTCGCATGGCCTGCATTAAAGTGAAATAAAATCGAATTAAACCGTTGTATTATTGCAAATAAAATATATTTTTAATCTCCAAAGTATAAGTACTTCGTTTTTCCAAGCATTGGCCATTCCATTGCCTGCTGGCAGACCTGTATCTTACCGACCGATTTTCTAGTCAGTGTTAACGTTTAATAATATAACATGTGAGCAAACGAAAATAAAATCAAGCTTGGCTTTGAAATATTTGTTTTATGAATAATATGTTGATGACACTGTAAGTCTATGTCAAATTTGAGGTTAGCAGGTTAGGTTTTGCGTCAGTTTTTACACAGACTGATGCAAAACCTAACCTACAACCTCGAATTTGACATAGACTTACAGTGTCACCAACATATTATTCATAAAACAAATATTTCAAAGCCAAGCTTGATTTTATTTTTGTTTGCTCACATGTTATATTAAAACCCAAGTCGTAGTTGCTCTCCTAAGAATGTTATAAGTTGTTAAAAAGTAACCCCTTAATTTTTTTGAGCAGTATGGAAAAGCAAGGGCTTCTGATTGGGTTGAGGTGGTCCTTACTATATAAAATCCTGTACAAAATAGGCATCAAACATAAAAATAGAGAAAGCATCAAGCTTCGCTGTAGATCTTGCGAAGCTGTAGTAACATGTGACGATATAGCCAGGGAGGCAAAACTCTGCAGATGTGAGGCTGGGATGTGCTCTAACACAACTGTTATTTAATATTTAAATTCAAGATGCATTTAATGAACTAAGAGGAGGATAAACATGGGCAAAAACTAGGCATGATGTGGTATGCTGAGCAGGACTTTCAAATGCGCTCAACCAAATGGAAAGTTAAATCTAGAATTCTTCTATTCGATCAAACTAATCAAATACTATAGAGCGTCTCAGGGTGACAAGACAGTGTGGAGAGAATAGGGAATGCTTTCCTTATGGGAATTTCGCTCCGACGTTGCCAGTTCTATGCAACGGCCGATGGTATAAGTTGACTGAAATAAACGAAAACCAGAATGCCACTGACAAAACATACTAGGAAACAAGGGATTATAGTTAAGCTATCTCTATTACAATAGCCGGATTTGTTTGTCTGTGATCGGTGCGTTTTTTCTACAGAACACTTTTGTGGAGACATATGGCAACGCTGTTTGTTGCTGTTTGCCATAAGGCTCTGTACTGTCTAGTCACCCTGAGACGCAGTATAGCATCATTTTAAGTGATCAAAGAATCAAAGAAGTTGAAGAATTTGTTAATTATGAAGTACCATAATTAGGCATAGGAGATGTACAAAAAAAAATACCGAGTGATTTCTTAAAAACTCAATTGCAGCAGGCCCTGGATAGCCTGAATCAGTTGGCTGAAATGTATAGTTGGTGATACTGTAAGTCTATGTCAAATTCGAGGTTAGCAGGTTAGGTTTTGCATCGCCTAAGTATCACTAATGCTGTTATTGCTATCTTCAAGGTCGCTTTAAAATTATACAATAAAATTTCGAATAAAACCAAATGATCTTCAAGACAGCCCCAAGATCACTATAAAGCAGCTTCTAGCCTAAAAGGGCCTCCAAGACTACATTTTAAAACTATATTAAAACCATTTAGTTTTAATTTTATATTCTTAAAGAGCTTCAAGGCAACTTTAAATTTATGTATTAAAACTTATTAGCCGATGTTTTGCATTTAAAATATATTTGCGGCAGACTAAATTACCTTGAGAACCATTATAATTAATCCTAAAAGGGTTTTATTAGGTCGGACAACTTTTGTTAGGCTCTATAATGGCAGAGTGGTAATATTTTAAACGTAACGCATACGTATATAAAGCAGATCATAAAATAATATTCTGGTAAGGAATTTACCAACGGATGCCACTTTTCTGACAAAATATAATAAAATACTTCTACATAACTCACGCTTCATCGATTTAATGTGTTTTTCTATTATTAAAAAAATATTTTAAAAATATCGTCAAATTTTATTTTGCATCTAAATATCTAAATGCATTTTTTTTATTAAATTGCATGTTTGGACACACCGTTCTTCAGTTATTTAAGAGGATCTAAGGCGCATATATTTCAATAATAATATTTTTTTCTTTGACTATTGAAAATGTTCATCATGGCGGAGTCTGTGTTTCATATAAAACATGCCGTGATCTAGATTAAAACTGATTGCAAATTTTAAATCTTTACAAGACTTAAAACAGCGTTTTATTTACCACTTTAAGTTCAATTACTCTCGCAGACGTCTGTTTACATTTCATTTTAAAACCAAGTTGCTTTAATATGTTCAAACTGGTGGCCTTATTCTGCCCTCGTAACAAAGAGAACCGTATCTGCAATTTTCATGATTTTGGGGTTAGATACTAGCTTAATAAAATCGAGGACGGGGAATCCATTTATGTAGCTTAAAATACCGTATCTGCATTAAAAAGGCCTCAAAATGCACTTACGTTTTTCAGAAAATTACGTTACGGTTATTATAAATTAAAAGACCGCAATCAACATTTGTAGGCAAAAGAGCCGTATAAGTTTATTTAATGCACTATAAGCTAACAACGCAAGTTATTAATCTGGTCCCTCTTCAGCTTAAAGAACCGTATCCCAAATTCCTTACTTAAAACGCCGTATCTACTTGTTCACCAGTTTGATACGGCTGTATAAGTTACAGTTTATTGTCCGATGTACGATACGCGTTTTGTTTACGTTGTATTGCGAGTGAATAAATTAAACAATAAAGCTGTGATTTCCCTGTTTATAATAAACGAATTGTTAATTTTCCTAAACAGTGAGGATCCTAATTTGCTGTTGATAATTGTTAGGTTTATTTTGCTTTTGTTTCTATTAGATATTCATCAAGTCGGAGGCACACAGTAACATAACCTATAATAATTATGAATAAACCGCCAACCATGGCTGGATCACGTACAGAGAAAATCATGTTGTTGGCTAAGACATTGTACCAACAAGAACATAATAATATTTTGACAATAGAACAGAATTTTCCTGTTGAGTCCGCTAGTCCAGGACTTGTCCAAAATACGACTATGAAAGTAGCTGATTCTTCTCCGACTTCACAGGACGTGGATTTGAAACAAGCGTGTGCTGCTGCTGCTGACAACTTAAATCCACCTCTATCATTGTACAATAATGTGGATATAAACAACATTGTTGTGTTAGATGAAAACCTAGTGCCACTCCAGCAAAACATGGAATGCGAAAATTTTATTGGCACGCTTATTAATGAAGTTATTGGGAACACCACCACGTCTGAAGAAAATAATATTCAAGAACTAGAAGATGAATTATATCTGCAAAACGAAGAATCTCAATCGAGCTCTGATGTTAATTATCAACCATATACAGACACATATAATGATGAAAACCTAGTGCCACTACAACAAAGTATGGCATGCGATAATGATGTTACTATTGACATGCTTATGCTAGATGAAGTTATAATTATGAACACCACGTCTGAAGAAGACGGTACTCAAAAATTAAGAGATGATGTCCTGCAAAACATAGAATCTCGATCCAACAACTCTGATGTTGATTATCAACCAAATACAGACACAAATAATAGTAGTAGCTCAGATGAGTCTAACATTGAAATCCAATCACCGAACAAAATAACTAGGACCAAAAACAAAAACCAAACGAATGCGGCATTAGGAAATACAACAGATAAAAATGAAAACGAGCTTACCAAGAAAGGAACTTTGAGAAAACGCAAAAAGAAGTGTAAGAAAGAATCTAAAGAGGTACTGAATATGAAGAAAATGAGAAAGGAACAAAAGAATCATGAACTGAAATTGCCGTGTAACGATTCATGTAAAAGAAGTTGCAAAAAAAATATTTCAGAAACTCGACGTCAACAGATTAATACGGAATTCTGGACATTAAATTGGTCTGAAAGAAGAATGTTTGTACTTCATAACACAAAAAAAATTTATGTCAAACGAAGATTGGGAGGTTCAACAGAGACAATCTCCAGGCGAAATGAAACTGTATCTTATTACCTCAAAGACGGAAGCGGCGAAGTCCACTAGGTATGCAAGGTTTTCTACTTAGCGACATTAGGGTTCTCTAAAAAGAACGATACTATTTTGAAACATGTCTTATATCATAACGAATCTGATGTAGCAGTTTCTAAAGATATGAGGGGCAAACATGCCAAACACGAAAAGGTAAATCGAGAAATTCTACAAAACCACATGAAGAAATATAACCCCTGTGTGTCCCACTACAGACGAGAGCATGCTCCTGATAGGTTATATTTGCCCTCAGATGTAACTCTAACAGCAATGCATAATGACTTCCAGAAAGAATTTCCTGATTTGAAATGTTCTTATGAACTATATCGACATGTTGTGGTGAAAGAGATGAATATTTCTTTTGCTCATTTAGGACATGAGGAATGTGAGGTTTGCGAAAATCGTAAGCTGCATGATGTTTCACATTCACGCGAAAATTTGGACCCTAATTGTGAAATTTGCAAATCCTGGCAAGTTCATAAGGAAAAATATACAAACGCTCGTGAAGCACATAAAGAAGATGTTAAAAAAAGTAAGATAACGTCATTTGATACACTGTTTTTTTCGGCTGATTTGCAAAAGGTAATTAAGTTGCCGCGGGTGGAAATGTTTAAATCAGTAATTTTCACTCCACGCATAATTGCCTTTAATGAAAGTTTCGTTCCTTTGGGTACTAACTCACAGCATAAACCTGTTGCCACTATTTGGCACGAAGCTATCGCTGGGAGGAAAAAGGAGGAAATAATAAGTAGTTTCCATCAGTTTTTCATTTTACACCGGGATTCTGAAAAAATCTTTTGGTTGGACAACTGCAGCGCCTAAAATAAAAACTGGGCCTTAATTTCTTTCCTCATATATATTATTACGTTTTTAACGTTCGGGCTATTTAAAATTATACGACAAACATGGGTTCAAACATTTATTTATATCAATGAATTATTACGATTATTGTTTACAAGCACATGCAAGAATTATCAAGCAGATTACAAATTAATACAGGCACTAACGAACTATCGGTACGTTTATTTCTTATTACATACGGATTAACACATTTATTTATATCACTCTTAAACACTAACAATTATATATTTATTTATTTCTATTAGTTATATGTACACACGGGCTTTTATTTATGTGGGTGCTCTACATGGCTCTTACGTGTTTTGCTGCCGAATTCCAACTGCCCGCTATTCATGCGGGCGTGTATTTATATTTCAGGTAATTCCTTTCTAGACTAACTGCGAGTTCGCTCGACTCTTCTAGGAACCGCATGACGCATCCGCGTTTGTTGCCCTTGAGCGCGTCCCTAAAAGCGTGAGTGTCCGTTGCACCTGGCTGTAAGGGCGCTTCCCGAGCATTCGACCGCTGTGACTCATATTTCTGCAGCTGCTTAGAGAAGCTCTGGAACGCTCGCGTATTAATCGCCAAGGCTGCCGACTCATCCATCCCTCGGCCCTCAGGATCGTAACAATATTGTAAACTCAACAGAAATCGAAACTAAAGAAATATGTTTCAAGTTTTTCGAAAAAGGGCATACCTTCATGTCGGCCGACAGCTTCCATCAACAAGTCGAGATGGCACTAAAATTGAAGAAGAAGGTGTATGACTTTCCTGATTTCTGTGATTGCATTAAAACCGCCAATTCTGGTCGCGTCTTGGTGAAAGAAATGTGCACTGAGGATTTCTCCATTTGGCCTGATTATGCATCTCAAACAGCACTAAAAAAGATGAAACCTAGGCCCTATTTTTCTGAAATAGCTGAATTGAAGGTAGTTAGAGGATCCCGCAAGCTGATGTACAAAAATGAATTTAAACATGATTATACAGAAATCGATTTTTTACAAAAAAGGTATGCGAAAACTGGTTGCCCGAAGCCACCACCGGTACAGAATTGTCGAGGGATATCTTCTCAAAAAAAAAGAAAAACTTTTAAAAGAACACTCCGGAATTATACCTGCTTCCAGGTTGAATTTTTGGGAAAATTTGCCGGTCTCCGAATCAGCAACAGACCTTATAACGCATTTCAAATAAGCACCAAAATAAAAATTAACTATTCTAGGGTATTTTATGATTAGTGTTCCTATTAATTAATAATTACTATGTTACATTGTTTATAATTAAAACAGTTCATCTAAAACCGTTTCTCGTTTTATCCTAGAAAACCGTAAGTGCATTTTACATGCCTTACAATATTATTTTTCAAATATAAACACTCTAAAATCATTTACCATCACCAAAAATTTCGGAACCGCCCAAAATGACCGAACGTGCTGTAAATTTGAAATAAATAGAGAGTTACAAATTCATGTGCAGTTTACTCAAAACAGTGTTTTTGCAGATACGGTTCTCTTTGTTACGGGGGCAGTATTGATGTAAAGTGCTCTTGTGCACGAATGAAATCCTAACCTCACAAATTTACGTTTTTCTGGCCTTACTTTTTTTTTTAATTATCACTTCATTTTAATTTAAAATACTTGTCGCTAAATTTTCCATTTTAAGTATGTATTTAAGGCATTTCTTTTAACCAAATTGACTAAATTAAAACCTTTAAGCTTTAGAATATTCTTAATGTACTATTTAAAAGATAAAAATTATGTTTTTGGATTTAATGTGGAATTTTATTGAGTATACAGGCTTAAGATAAAATAGTTTTCTTAATGGGTTTTTTAATGAATACATCGGGTACTCCATAAAACTACATTAAAACTAATTTGTTCCAAAATGGATTGTTTTAAAACCAACTTGCTATTTAATCCTCTAAAATAGCAAATTAGTTTAAAATAGCCAATGTCAAGAGTATTGTAAAATCAGTATAAGGTCAATAGGACATTAAGAGCAAATAGTTTTTTTTGTTTTAATTTAAAGAGTGCATTAAATTCTTTGCATAAGAATCAGTAGTCTTTAAGAACTTTTAGTTGATCTTAAGGTAACTTTAAAACTAATATCGTTTTATTGAACTTATTAAAACACTTTTATTGAATTTTCACAGTTTAAAGTGACATTATTAACTCCATAACAACCTTCATAAACACTATGATTCACAAGAGAAATAAAAGTGTTTTTTCTATAGCACATGTTAAAGTGTGCTTTTATCAACTCAAAACAAAAGGTCAAGTTTTACTTTAACAACAAGGGTAGATAAAGTAGCACTTTAACATCAAGGATAGATAATAGTATATTATGTATCAAGTTTTATAAACGTCGTTTTAGTCACGAGTTTTATTAATCTCGAGCGAAGCGCAGCGGAGCGAGTGTTTAATAAAATGAGTGACTAATAAGTTTATAAAACGAGTTGCATACTATACTTTTTCTACGACCACAAATTTTGAGAATATAACATCATATTATTTCATTAAAATTTTGACATTTATTATATTAGGTTAAATTATGCTTGACAAACGTCAAAGTGACGGTTGAAAACTAACTTGATTTTAGTTTTGGCTGTGGCTAATAAAGCAAATACTATTTGAACCTAACTTCACCCTATGACTAAAACATCGTTGCCAACTTCAGCTCATGACTAAGAGGCTACTCCTGTAACTAAAATGCCATTTATAGATATTAACGATACAAGTTTGATTATGAGCATCTTAACAACACGAGTTTGATTGCCAAAAACGAGGCGGTGAGCCGAGTTTTGCCATAATCAAACGAGTCTCGTTAAGTGCCATAAGCAAACGTGTATTGTTCAATATTTTATCTTCATCAATAAATTCTGGTTCAGTGTATATCTTTGTACAAAAAGAGTGCGTTAATATTCATTACCGCACTGAGTGCAGTAATATTCATTACCGCACTCAGTGCGGTAATATCTATCCATTACCGCACTCAGTGCGGTAATATCCATTACCGCACTCAGTGCGGTAATGAAGCTCTTAACGATACTAAAATTAGTTTGGTTAAGAGTCTATAACAACACTGATGAAGATAAACATACTAACATACACGTCGCTAAGTGACCTTTTAATCATGCCTTCATAACCTATGACTAAAGAGCCTCTTAGTCATGAGCTGAAGTTAGCAACGATGTTTTAGACATGGGGTGAAGTTAGGTTCAAATAATAATTGCTTTATTAGCCACAGCCAAAACTAAAATCAAGTTAGTTTTCAACCGTCACTTTGACGTTTGTCAAGCATAATTTAACCTAATATAATAAATTGTCAAAATTTTAATGAAATAATATGATGTTATATTCTCTAAATTTGTGGTCGTAGAAAAAGTGTAGTATGCAACTCGTTTTATAAACTTATTAGTCACTCTTTTATTAAACACTCGCTCCGCTGCGCTTCGCTCGTGATTAATAAAACTCGTGACTAAAATGACGTTTATAAAACTTGATATAGTCAAAATTATACCCATTCGGAGTCACGTGACTTTTGTCTGTCTCTGTTCATCTTTAGTAAAATAGATGAAATGGAAGAAATTTGAAAAAAAGGCATGTCGATTCATAAAATTAATTTTAAAAATTTGACGTTTCTAATCTGTCAGATTATATTTTTCGTGTAAGTTATTGAGATAAGGGTAATAAAACCTAAAATTGTTGAGCCGAAAACTGGAAATTAAAAGAAACCATCGGAGATGCGGTATAACGAGCAGTCACAACAATTAATTTGAATATTATGCGGTTTTTTTATGAAGAGTACAATATTAATAATAGTAAATCAACAGTTTCACCCTCCAACGCGGTTCGCCGTGCTTCTCTTGCGTCAAATATCTCGGAGAGCACAATTTACCGAAAATATGAGCCAGAAAGTGAAGAATGCAAAAACGGAAGTCGACGAAGCAGTCAAGACACTGGTATATAAAATGTATGTAGCTAAAGAATTTGTAACCATAAAAAATCTAAAAAATGCTTGGGTGAAGAATCTGGAGATTTTTCACATTCAGTTTCTTCCCTAAATAGATTGTGCAAGGAAATAGGCTTCAAATGGCAATGTTCTATAACAGAATATGCATGCACAGAAATTGACTTAAAATTTGCTATACGCAGCAGGTTTTTAATGTAGCAGCTGACATATCTTTATTATATTTACATTTTACGACATGTTATGTTTTCTTTAACCTGTAAATTCAGTTTGATTTCATATAAGAGAATAAACCCGTAGCAACCTTGTTTTAGAAATTGGCATATGTCAGGATAACCTACAAAACGGAATGTAATTTATTTCCCTAAAATTGCATTTTTAAGAATCGACATACGTAAAATTACTAGATTATCACGTGACTCCGAATGGGTATAAATTTGACTATACATAATATACTATTAATTCACTAGAGAATTAAAAAAGTTTAATTCACTAGAGATTTCAAACATTTCAATGAAGAACAACATATTTTTATGATTTCCACAAATACTTACATTCAATTATTCTTTCTCTTTGTGGTGTGTAATATATAATTATCTTAATTTGAATATTTTTAATGTCATTTTTCTACTCCCATAATAGTAAGAAGCCAAGAACGCAACCGCTTGTTTGATCGGTAACTATGGCATTATGAACACATGCACGTAATGAAAAAAGGAACTAGCACGTTATATATATTATATATATATTACGTACGAGTTATGAAAAAGTTTTGAATTATCACGTAACCTGAGACTACAAGAAAAATTAATTTGACATTTGACGTTGTTGAATTCATAACGCGGTATTTTGTTGTATTAAACTTAATTATATATTATTAAAATGAGTGAAAGTGACTGCGATGAAGAAATTACAGGGACGCCCCCAGAAATCAGGCAACTAGCAGAACACACCACAGCCAGTCTGCTCCCGGAGAAGTCCAAAGTGCGGTACGAAGATGTTTATCGCAAATTCATGGAGTGGCACTTAAAAAGCAGTATTCAGTCTTTTTCTGAAAATGTTGTATTGGCCTATTTTGGCGAAATAAGCAAACAATTCAAACCTTCGTCTCTTTGGGCCATATATTCGATGCTGCGAAGTGTTTTAACAGAAAAATATAACCTCAATATTGCAAACTATCCCAAATTAAGATCTTTTTTGAAAAGACAATCCGATGGCTTTAGAAGCAAAAAATCCAAGACTTTAACGACTGCTCAAGTTAATACATTTATGAAAGACGCTCCCGATCTCAATTTTCTGCTCACAAAAGTAATAAATACCTAAATAAAAAAAAAAATTTTAGATTAATTATTATTTATTGCAGACTGTTCTAATTATCGGAATAAGTGGAGCCTGTCGCAAACAAGAGTTAAAGAATTTGAAAATTACAGATGTCGAAGATTTAGGAAACAAATTTCTTGTAAATATTCCCATCAGCAAGACAAAAATTGAAAGATCATTTGTTATATCTGGAGCCTTCTACAATGTCTGTAAAAGATACTTAGACATTCGCCGTGAACTTAAGGACACAAGCATCACACAATTCTTTATGAATTACCAGAAAGGCAGGTGCACGAAGCAAGTTGTGGGAATAAATAAGATTGGCAGTGTCCCAAAGCAAATTGCACAGTATCTAAAGCTAGAAAATCCTTCTGCGTATACAAGCCATTGTTTTCGAAGAACATCGGCCACCCTCCTCGTAAATGCTGGTGGAGATTTACTAGCCCTAAAGAGCCATGGAGGTTGGCAATCTTCGACGGTAGCAGAAGGTTACGTAGATAATTCTCTTTTCAACCAAACTGAAACTGCAGATAAAATAATGGAGGCAGTAGGTTCAACTTCTACATCTGGAGCAAAATTTGGATTATACAGTCGAGGAAAACAGACCAACAACATCTACAACTGTCCTATCACACAATGCTTCGTCTTTTATTGTCCACAAGAATGTTAGTTGTTATCTGTCATTTTGGCAAACGGTGGTCAAACGTCTCAAACGTCAAGTGTTAGTGAAATCAGGTGCATCACTACACGTTTTTTTTATTTAAAAATTGCACTCGTTTCAAGACTATTCTAATACATTGTGAATTATAAGATGTATGCTCGTAGAAAAAGTATAGTACATTACTCGAGTTGTAAAGAGATTACGTACGCGTGGATTTACATTACTCGCTCCTTCGTCGCTCGTATGTAATTCATCCACTTGTATGTAATATGTTCTTTACAACTCTCGTTACGTAATATACTATTATTTCCAATTTTGTGTATAGCTGTAACAAACGTCACTTTGGTGTTTGGCACACAGTAAGTGTGCTGTTTTATTTGTTGTTTGATAAGTGATTTAAGAGCAGCTGGCGCTATAAATTTGAATATTTTAAAAATTTTTATTCAAAATTTCGTCAAAATTGAATAAAAACATATATACGCCACGTGAATTAAACATTTATTAACTCAAAGATTTGATCTCACTCGCATTGCGTGCTCGTGAGCCCAAAATCTTTTCGTGAATAAACATATGTTTAATTCACTTGGTGTATAATATTTATTAAAACCTAAATAAATTTAAAGTGTCTTAAATTGTTACTTGGGCGGTCTATGTCAAAACTGACGCAAAACCTAACTCTCTAACCTCGAATTTGACATAGACTTACAGTGTCACCAACAATACATTTTAGTATTGCCAACTGATTTAGGCTATCCAGCGCCTGCTGTAATTGAGTTTTTAAAAAATCACAATACAGGATACAGTGGGCTAAGATAAGATTTTTTTCTTGTGTTTTCCTCGTGGATTTCAGCTTAAGGCTTGCCTTTTAATTGCAGATGGATCTCTCATTATGGTGCGCTCAATCTAATTGTATTTTGATTTTCTATTTGAACATTTATTGTGCTTTCACATGCTTTGATTGAGCCAGAAGATCTTAAATATTCTCTCAAGACACATATTGTGTGTAGTTTTCCATGTTTTGTGGCCATACAAGAGCACATATTTTACGTTGCTTCTGAAAATTTTAAGTTTGATGATTCTTGTTATCTCTTGTCTTCCATATCTGGCAGAGTTGAGTAAACGCTACATTTATTCGACGTCTGTATTTACTTGCATGGGTTCTAACAATTTGCCTGTTATTCAGTTTATGGTCGTAGATATATCATATTTTTTACCTATTTTTTGCCCTATCAGCGAACGATAAACGATCTCGTTTTGAAATCAATTCGGCTAAGCAGTAAAGGAAGACCTGAAGGTAAGAGCGAGCGTTGGACTGGAGCCAACGGCTGTTTCTATTCCAGCCTTTTTTACAATTTACCAAAGAAGGTGTGACCTCTAAGCACGATGAGAATCTAGGAATGGCTGAAGATGAAAGACCTTCTATTAGCGATGAAAGCCCACACGGGCGGAATTGTGTGACAGTTCGCTGATTAGTCTTCTTACAAAATTACTTCATTTACGGCAGAGACCTCTTGTAATTGAGGTACCACAGCAGGTAGAGTGGATATACTCACTTACTGTATGTCTCAGTGGAGGCATTCTACAAAAACATTACACAGCATTATTTTTTACTCTTTTCATAAGGTCGAAGTAGTTCTCTATCCTTTGTTCTTATTCTATTTAATAGAATCCTGGAGAATATTTCACTTGGAAACGAAATTAGTGTAATCTCTCTGCTTCTCTCGTATGATTGCATTTGGTAGTCTCCTTCCTTTACATTTTTTATTACAAGACCTTTCTTCCAGTTCTCAGGTATTGTATTACTCTAATATGTTTAACGCAATTCGCTAAATTCACTTTAATCCGGTCCTGCTTACGCACGAAACAGCTCCCAGATA